>PVHY01006106.1:0-77196 GCA_004024945.1 Uropsilus gracilis
CCATTTACTGAAGAGGCTATCCTTGTTCCAGGGTATGTTTTTTGCCCCTTTGTCAAAGATTAATTGACTGTATGTGTGTGGTTTTATTTCCGGATATTCAATTCTGATCCATTGGTCTGTTTGTCTGTTTTTGTACCAGTACCACGCTGTTTTAAGTATTATGGCTTTGTAGTACAGTTTGAAGTCTGGAATAGTAATATCTCCTCCGTTCTCTCTTCTGTTTGTCAATAGGGTTTTGGCTATTCGGGGTCTTTTGTTGTTCCATATGAATTTCAGTAATTTTTGTTCTATTTCTAAAAGGAAATATCTTTAAAGCTAAAATAAAATCGGAAAAAATCTGTGTGACGTACAGCTAGCTGTTGCTTCAAATGCTGTAGTTGATGGTACACGGGTCTGTTAGGTGGAATTACTGTTGAGAAATTGACTACTGGTGAGTGTCATTGTTTTCTTAGGAAAAATAATCAGAAGTTCTAACCTCAAAGAAAAGTTTTGCTTTAGTCTGTTGAGCAACAAGTGATGCTGCAGCACCTTTGCCAGCTTAGTTTGTCTCTTGTTCAGTCTGACTAATAAGCAGGTTTGACTCAAGCTGAGAACCACAAAACTGGCTTCAATTTCACTTGCCAAATGTGAAAATGGGAGAAAAAGGGAGACCCGAATCTTAAGTTCTCTAATGACTGGCTTTAGGGTATTGAACTACACACCCAGTTGTGTTGAAAATTGCCATCCCTGTTTTACAAATTCCCTGTTGGTTTTGTTCCTCTTTTTGGGGGCGGGGAGTCGGGGAGAGGGGGGTAGTTGGTCCCAAACTGACTTTCTCCACCCCTTCCTCTGATGCTTTTATGTGCAGGCATTACAAATCCATTTGTGGCTGCTCTTCAGGTTTAATCGGAGCTGACCGTACTAAGTTGCTCCTTGTTTTGACTTCACTTCACCCAAGCTAGCTAGAGACGGCTGGTGGGTCATGTCCTGATGACACCTGCGTCATGAATTTGGCGTTTCTGCCGCCCCTGCCTGCTGCTCTTTCCGCCTTCTCTCCAGTGGGTCGAGGCGGCTCACCACCACTTGATGGAGAGTCTTGGTGAAATCCACAGCTGCTGTCACCTGATAGTGAGGACAGCCTAGCAATGCTGTACCTGGACAGCTGCTAGTGTGTGTTTTGTGTTGTTACTATGGTTCTACCTTGGTGTTGTATGAAGGTTCTGCATAGGTAGCTGGCGATGTCATGATTCAGCTGGAACACCTTTGTCCTGGTTTGACTGCCTGACTGATTTGCCCTCATGCATGTGGGCGCCAGTCATTCTTCAAAGATCACAGTGGAAAAACTAGATACTTGTTTGAAATTGTTTTGTTTTTGTCACATAGAATTATTAGAAGATTTGCAAAGCAGTGATTTGCTGGTGTCAAACTGTACACCTAATGTGCTGTTTTCTGCCCTCATGCACAGAAGCACCTTATTCCCTGGTGCACTCCATGTTACTATCTTGATGTTAGATTTTTGAGTTACTGCCTCAGCAGCGAATGTCACGTTTTTGCCCTTGGTGCTTGGCACATAGTCGGTGCTTAGTAAATGGTCTCTGTATTTACTTTGATTATCAAGCTAAATGGTTGGAAAATGTACAGCTTCTTCCCCCCAGATCTTTTCTATTTAAGAAATTGTTGGTTGTGACTAACAGATTTCACAAATCTCCAATGCGTTACAGCTCACAATTTGAAAATTACAGCTTTAGAAATCAGGGCTCTGAATAAGTCTATACCTTTACTTGGATCTTTGCTAGTCATCTCAGATAAGTGGGTCCTCACTTCACTTGATTGGTGACAGTCGGCCTCCAGATGCCGAATTTCACTTTCCAGTCCTGCTCCTTCCCTTTTCTTCCTCTCCCAGTAAACAGCAGCAGCTTTTGTATTGTCCCTGGGGTCTAGTCCTTGGCCACTCGTATCATGAAGCCCCTGGACTCCTGAAACATCCCAAGTCTGTACCCTGAATTGAAAACGTGTATCTCTTACCAGGGATTATTAGCAGCCTTTATGTCAGAAAGAAGAACTTTATAATGCATAATAATTTGTACAAACTAAATCCGTTTCATTGTTTTCTACAGATGGACTACCAGCCTGACTTGAGTGCTCATTAAGAATTCATGACTTAATCATAGGGCACAAACCCTACATAATCACTTAAATACTTATCCTTGGTTGGATAAGACTATTTAAATAGAATCACTGCTTTGTAATTTGCTGTATGCTTATTTTTAGATTAAAAGAAATAACAGAGTCATCTGACAATAAGGTTGTTCACAAACACGGAAACAAACCTGCAGTGTGGAGTCATCCCCTCCATGTGGCTGAACATTGCAGCAGGAAGCAGCAGTGCTGGGTGTGTTGTGTGCATGCTGCTCTTACAAGGGTCTGTGAAACAATGGACAAAGGGTTCTGACTGCAAATGCTAGTATGCTCCTAACTGGCTCCAGCTCCCTGCCTGCTGGGAGTGTTTTGGTTGGTGACACTCTATGTCTACAGTGAGTGGAAAGGATTCTCTGTGCTCCTGTTCCTGCAAGGAACAGATTCAGAACAAAGCAGGAAGCTAGAGTAAGCACTTAAGACATATATTCCTTTGGTATAGTCTCCTCTGGAGAGGAAAAAAGTATCAGAACAATGGCTGTTTAGCAGTTGATATATAAGCAAAAGTATTCTAGCATTAACTTGGAAATTCTAATGACATTGTATATTAATATGCATCATGAGTGGTTTAATTTTTAGTTTTTAAAAAATTTTTTTATTTTTAGTTTTCTGAGTCAAGTCTGTATGGTACTTTATAGAAGTGTTGAGGTTTCAATTGTTGAAACATCTTAGGGTTTCCTTGAGATGCTGTCAAGTACTGGAAACAGTGTTTTGTGTATGTGTGTATAAAGTAATTATATCCTCTTCAAAAAATTCAGTCTAAGGCATTAGTTTACTCATTTATCTTTAGCGTTTAGCATTGGCTGTTGCTCTCATTTGGCAAAAATTCATTTGTGATATTGTTAGTTTTGATGCTGACTTTCCTTGCAGTAAAATAGTGGACTCAATATTGTCATTCTCACATTTGATGCTATTTCTGTCTAGAATACATCATTTACTGAGTTACAGTATTCCATATAACTGTAAAGACTCAGCCTTAGTATGATCTTCTCTGTAGTCTCTCCTGGGTGCATTATCCAAAGTGATCAAATCATATCCTTTCATGGTACTTTGTGCATTATCTAAGATGTTGTACATTGTACATTATTTTGCAAAGATTATTATGGTAGAGTGAAATTTGTAGACTGTGGCATAAATATAGTTTCCAAGTGGGATGTTCTTGATGATCCCTGGGGGTTTAGGTAGAAAGTGTTGAAACTTGTTTTTATCTAACCCTTCTTCTATTTCTGTTTAATTTTATATATAACTACATATATTAGGTGCACATTTAAATGCTCAAAGAAGATTGAAATTTCTTGTTCATAACTTCATTTAGCCTAGAAGGTCTGTGAGGACAGAACATGCCTTACTTGTTGTTCTATCCCTTTTGCCTAACTTGGTGTGCAACCAGGAGGGAAGCAGTTAGAGACATTCAGAGTATTAGAAAAGGTTGAATTTTCAGATTGATGCGTTTCCATCTGTTTATTAAATTTGTGCTCACTAACTCAAGTGCACACTCTTTTGCACCCTGCCCTCCTTGTTCCGGGAATTCTAATTTTGTTGGCTGAATGGCATGACCCCCACCCTAACAGAACAGCTCTTGTTGATGGGGAATAAATGCAGGGCAGGACCAAGGGTAGGCTGTGCGGTAATGCACACTGCTATGGTTTTGTAAAACCTATTTTAGCAGGAGACATTGCTTTCCCTGGGGATTTAGCTCTAGGAAAACCTAGAGCTTTCCCTGAGAGGCTGCGAAGAAAAAATTACCCTTAACACTAAAACAATGCATTTTAGAGTTTAAGGAAACATATTTCTGTAAATAAAACCATTTTCCTTTGAGAAGGTCCTTGATGTTACTAATAGCTTGTCTGTAATTGATTCCTATAGGAGCCATGGATTTTACAGGTTACTGAATCTTAAAATCTCCAATGAGCCAGCCTGTGATTGGCGGAGTATGGAGCCACAGACACCTCTGATCTATTGCCTTTGTTTTTGAGTAAGCGCTTACTCTTCAAATAAAGTTTTATTGGAACACAGCCATGCTCATTCAATCAGAGTTGTTCTTCTCACTATAGCTATCATTATGACAGAGACCGTTATGACAAAGTGTAAAATCTGTATGACCTAGCCCCTATGTACTGGCCTAACCAGTAGGCCTCCCTGGAGTGAACTGAGCTTGCAGATATTTTATGAATTGTTTTTTCTCTTTCCTTGGTTAGATGGTTTCTCAGGTTGTTTGTATAGCACTTACTTTCAATAAGACACTATAGTAGAGTGGTAAACAGTGTTGACTCTGGAGTGAAACTTCCCGAGTTCAATAAGACACTATAGTAGAGTGGTAAACAGTGTTGACTCTGGAGTGAAACTTCCCGAGTTCAGAGTTCAGATCTTGCCTCAGTCATCGGTCACTTGTTTCCTTTTGTTTCTTCTGGAAAGTACCACTAATAATAGTACTAGCACAAGGGATTGTTCTGAGAATTAAGTAAGTGAAGTGTCTAATGTATGACAGGTGCTCAGTAAATAATTGTTAGCTGTTTACACTTTTTTAAATCTTGAAATGTGAAGTAAAAGGGAACTATCAGAGGAGCTGCTTCAAGGTCTCATGTCCCTCTGGAAAGTGTCTGCTTACCTTGTGTTTAACTTCTGCCTGTGCAGGTTTCATTAATGCTGCTTAGGCTCTTCTTTAAAGGTGGTTGTTCAATCCACAGGAAGGTTAGTTTGCAGTAAACGTAATTGAATGTGATCTGTGGGTTAATTCATGTTTACTTTGAAGGCATTGATTTAGTGAAATTTAGCCCTCAGTGGTTCATGGGTGTGGGTGGGTGATTGTTACACAGGAGAGCTGGCCAGTGCTGAGGCCTTCTGCATGGGATGGCACCCTTGCCAAGAACAGATTGCATTCTTCATTTGCTTTACCCCAAGAGCAAGCGTAATGAAGTTCAGATTTATAGATGTCTTGAGGAAAAAGCCACTGGATAGATCAGCAATGAATTAACATTGGCCCTGTATTTTCACTCAAGTTAATTTGCTTACTTGATGGAGTCATCTATTTAGCATTTAGTTTGCTGCATGTGGTTGGATTTGTCTGTTGGCTGAGGATATTATAGATTTTACCTGATCCTTTGGTTTTCTACTAAATTAATAACTTTATTTGGGAGACATCTTTATGGTTGTGGATGATTTTCTGTGGACTCCACATGCTGTAGGAAGTCCTGGCAGTGTGGCTGTCTAAAACCAACAGTGGGGCAGTCTCAAGATGGTTTCAGATTCTCTCCTTATGCTATCTTGATGGACTGTATTGGCTATTGGGTGTTTTTTGTTTGTTTTTCTTCTCACTAATCCTGCAGTGAGAAAAACACAGTTCTTATGTCTTAGTAAGTTGCAGCGGCCACCATCCCCATCATAACTTGTTTTCAGATTCCTTTGTTCTTAATTGAAGGAGAACAGGTGTAAAGTTGTTTGTTGATAGAATTATCTGGTAATTTCTCAAGCATCCTGACTCAGTTGGCTTCTCTCTTTTCCTGGTAAAGGTTTGAAAAACAGCAAACAGAGCACTTTACTTTAGTCTGGACCTGTTTTGACTAGGAAAATAGACTCCCCCCCCCCTCTCCCCGTCAGGGCGGGGGTGGGGACCTGTGAGGGAAGCCACTTGTGTGGGGCAGCTGAGTGACCTTGTGTAGTCTGGGCCTGGCAGCTTGGTGAGATTATGTTAAGCATTATTTTAGAATCTCAGACACAACCCTTTATTCCTTCCCTACAAGATTCTCCAAACCAAAACACTATCCTGTCTTCATTTACCTTTATTTCTATCTTCCTATTTTTTTTAGAAAACATAGCATTTTTCCATAATTCATGTTGCATATTAAAATTATTTAACTCACAAAAGCTTAGTTGCCTTATTTTGTGTACTGTGTGACAAAACTACACCTGTTAATTATAATTTATGTCGTCGTCCAGGTAGACTATTTATTGGTAACTACTTTCATAGTTTTGAAGACTCTGGGATTTGGAAGCAGATGTGTGCACGTGTCATTCTTTAAAGTATGAAATTTTCATACTTAGCAAAGCTCCTCATCCAGAATGCCAGGCATTCTGTGGCCAAGACTGTACTCTAGGGCTTTCAAGAAAATGCTGGTATCTTCCTTGGTGACAACCTTAGTAATCAAGTTTGTCTTTGGTGTCTTATGCCTGGATTTGACCCATATTTTTCATAAGTTTCTTTCAATGCTGCTCAGATTATTAGTGTGCAACAGGAAGCCTTGTTTTAAGATGCTACCTACTCCAGGTATAATACTTTATCCAGGAGTATTTTGTGTTATTGCAAAAATAGCAGGTAAAGAGGGAATCTTCTGGGATACTAGCTATACCCAAGATGGATATATTTTTTTCTGTGAGGGGGATGATTCCCCCCCCCCCATTCATTTCACTGTGTTGCTGAATTTATGTGTGAAAAACAGTTCCAGTACATGTAGAGATAATACATGCCGGTTACCCCCACCTCACCATCCAGTGTTTGAAAGTGTAAGAGAACCTGAAACAGAGAAGGATATATGCATATGTGTTATACAGTATATAGTTATTCTTTTTTATTAAACTACTGTTGATCTCTGCATAGTTTATAAGCTTGATCATGGGTATGTGTGTATAGGGAAGTACATAGTCTACACAGATTACAGTACTGTCTCTGGTCCCGGGCATCTTTTGGAGGTCTTAGAAGACACCCCCCCCCCCCCTTTCAGGTAAGTGAGAACTACTCTTTGCGGTGATCGAGGTCACCAGGGTAGCTTCTTTGCTAATTATGGATTCAGAAGACTTGTGGACCACAGTATTGGGGGATGCATGGAGAAAGGGTCAAGTGTAAATCCAGGTCTTTCTCTTTGTAAACCGTTTCAGCTGCTGTAGTGGTGGCATTTCTGCTCTAACGTGTATTATCTTTTGACCTCATCTATTTGGGGACAGTAAGAAGACAGCACCATAAATGAGAGGCAATACCTTGTAGTAGGAAGTGACCTTTACTTGTAGCACCGGGGAGTTGTACATTGCAGGGTATTTGAATATGTATTCTGTGGAAGCACAATGTGTTACTGCCATAGTAGATTTACTGACATGGAAAATAAGGTATGTATAACTTGTAATAAATCAATAAGTAAATATATGCAATATTTTCTCAAGTAATAAAATTTGGAAAATCAAAGTTGACATACTGCTCTCATTAAGAATGAGTGTGATTGATGCTTATTGTTCTCGGAGACTGCTCAGGCTCAGTTCTTGCCGTTGAATTAGAACAGGAATCCTTCCTTTGAATCGAGCCTGCTGTTACTGTTTTCAGAAATTAGTTTTTAAAAGGTCTGTATAGATTTAAGTAGAGAATTATGAGCAAGTTAGAGCTAGCAGTCCTGTTGGCTGTCCCAACAGTGTACATGGATGAAGGGTCATTTACTAAATCTGGCTCATTTACCAAATCCCTTTACGTTGAGAACATTAACACCACAGCCTACCTGATGTGGAGCGGAGGTAACCTTTCATTAACTCCCTGTCCCAGGCTCCTCCTGCCTGGCCATAAATCACTTTATAGTGGGCACGGCAAAGCTTCGGTTACAGCGAACAGCTTGACCTTATGTTCAAGTGTTAGGCATATTTATTCAAAGTTGCAAAAGGGACTTTTTTGTAGACTTAAAAATATTTCTTTGTTGATGTCGACTGTAATTTAAGTGCTGTGGTAACAGCAAAAAATGTTTATGCACAGTATATACTAAACATCAATCTTAGTTAAATATTCAGTCCAAGGGGTATTTTGCCTTGAATGGTATGAGATATTGAAGCATTTAATGCTCCAGTAATAGTTGCAGGAGGCTATTCAATGGACAGTGAGTCTACTGACCTTCCTCCCGAGAAGGCAGAAATAAATCACAGTGACATTTCTTTCTTCTGAGCTTGTAGTGACGTTTAGACTTGGCATGGTACGCTTGCCAACATTTTCCATTGAATTGAGCTAGACTTTATATTTAAGCAGTTGGATTGATGTGTTATTTCAGAAACTTGTTTCTACATAGGACTAACACATGGATTCCTCGTCATCTCCCCAGCACTCCCTTCCCACCCCCATTCCTTTCCTTAAAGCGATGAGTAGTTTTGCTTGTGTCTTAAGAGAATTGTAGATGCCTTCACACAGAGTTACTGAATAATCCTTGAAGATTTCTAAAGACATGCTGGAAGGTAGAAGAACAATGAAATATAGCAAGTAGATTTTTGTTTTCCAAAGTTTAGTAGATTCGCCAGTGAAAACTGGCAAAGATCAGAGCTAGCCTTGTCCTTTGCTGGAAACTCTCGAATACACTAAATAAATGTGAGCAACACAGGGAATAGGAGTCAGTGCGGATCATTCCCTTTAAACCTAGCTCATTTCATTTCCTGCCTGGGGTGGCTAGATTGATAAGTATGGGCAGTTTTTGAGGCATGTGGTATATTCATTTTTTCAGGTATTCTTGCATGGTATTTCTGATAGCACCATAAGAAACAAGGAATCTCCAGAGATATCTCACAGTTCAATACAAAAACCATTACTTACCTTGATAAATTGTTCTTTAGGTTTTTAAACTTAACTGTGTTTTCTCGTCGCAGACATGCGAGAGTAGAATTAGACACCTTAACTCCCTAAATTCTAAATTTCTGATGCTTGGCGGCATTCTTACTCCTAATGGTTCTGTTTGGTTCATTTGTTATGGAATGAAATGCTCAAATATGTAAAACAGATAGGTTCTAATGAGGTAGAAATTTATCAGCAACTCTATTAAGGTTACAAAGCTCAGCAGAATAAGTAGAACAGAATTCCTCCTGGAGTAGCTTTTCCCATTTAGCAGGGTTGCGCTGTTTGGCAAACTGTGCTTGATTTATACTGTGCCCATGAACAGCGGAAAACACACAAACCAGCCGAGCGTTACAGGATAATAAATGCAGCTTTTCCCATGGCTGCCATCACTGTCACGGTGGCGATTGGGCATTATCAGCGTAGATGAGGAACTTGGCATTAAAAACTCTGGAATAAATATTAAAAACCTAGCGAGGAGTTCCTGAAGGTAGGCCACCGTCTACTGATCACCTCGAGGTTTTCTTCTAGACTCAGGGAGACCTGCTTCTGAAAACAAAGACTGAGTGAGACACAGGTTCTCTAGATACCTTTACAAGCGATCTTATTGTGTGGGCGAGGCAGATTTGTCCGCGCGATAGTAAGCAATTCTCGTTAATGTTCAAGGAAAGAAAGGTCATGTCTAGAGCAGTGGTCTCTCTTTCTAGCACATATGTGTATGTTTCTGCCTTCAGTTCTTACATTAAATATTTTTGTTTCTCTCCACACAGAACAACGTTTAGCCAACCATGGATATTCCCTTCCTTCCCTCCCTTTTTTAGAACAATGTTATTCCTTAAAATGTTGAAAATAGACTCTGGTGGCTTGCTTGTATATGAATAATTTGGTTCTATCACGGTACCTTTTAGTTGCTGTATCTCTTGCTATATGGAAGTCATTTCTAGTCGTAATGTAACTGGAGCACATCGGAACCCTTTCTGTCTTACTTTGCTGCTTCTTTCTCATTGGCTTTGGACTTCCAGCACAGTCCAGTCCTCCTTGATGCGTGGGCGCTGTCTGGCCCTGGCATAAATCAACATGACAGACTGAGCAGGTGCTTAGCAGATCAGAGGAGGGTCTGTAGGAGCTGTGGTTTCAGTTCCAGACCAGACTGTCCTGTAGCAATGGTGTTGAGAGAAGCTGGTAGCGCATCCCGTGGGGATGATGGCACTGGTCTCATTTCATAGATCTGCCATAGGTCGGCCTTGCTTGGGCTTATTTTTACTTAGTCCCTCTCTAAAGAGAGTGCACAGTGAGGTAAACATATAAAAATTAAGTATCCATAAAACAGTCCATTACCAGAAGCAATATTTTAGTAACAAACAAGACTAAGTAATATAAATCACCATGTGAGAGATCTTTGGTCATAAAGATGTGGGTGATTTACTGATTTTCTGTATTAGTAAGCACCTTGCCTTTTTTTTTTTTTCTCCCACATTTGAATTTATTGGGTGTTCTTTTTAAATGGATTAGAAAGGTTTGTAGTTTTGAATTGCTTCAGAGTTCATACTGGAGTCATTGTGTGAAATAACTGTAGATTTATTTTACATTGAGTTGTGAGTTGTTGGGTAGTAGATGCTCTTTTAATGTAGGGAGTAAAGGAGTAAGTCGGAGAGAGTATTTGATTCTGCCAAAAACGGTGGTGAGAAGCAAGGGTTTTATATTCCTAGTAGACATTTTTGCCTAATAATATTGCATTAGGGTATAAACTTTGTATGAGCACAGCTGACAACTTAAAACATGCTGTGTGTGTTTCAGTAGTTTTTAAATGTGCAGGAACTACTATTTATAGATGTTAACCATTCTACATGTGAAACTGTCATTCTGTTGATCACATAAAAAAAGTGAAATTGTGGAAATGCATCATTTCTCTTTGGAAGGTAACAGTTATTTAAAACCTTTGGTAAGTTGTGGATAAGAGACCTTTGTGTTCTAGTGCATCTTTCTAACCCCAGATGTGTGTTTGAGGATGGCCTTTGCAAGGCAGTGTGTGTTGTGTTACATGAGCAGCACAATGAAGTTTGCCCTTTTCCATTTATAAAATAATCACATGCAGCATCACAGGAAAAGTATGTTGGGGTTAGCCGAGTAGAACACAACACAAGATGAGAGTGAGCTAGATGTTTCCAGGGTTTGCTAATTAATTTTGGTTCAGGAAGGACATGAAATAGCATCCTGAAGGCCGCTTCTGCTATAGTACAGATCAGTTTCACTGTTTGTGAGCAGATGCTATAAATGAGGAGGACATTGAGAAACCAGAACAACACAAAGAAAACAACATTTAAGAAAGAGCCAAAAATTGCTACTTTGATATTATGAACATAATAAAAAGTCTCATTTGAGATGGAACAAGATGGGGCACGGAATATACTCTTTATGTCAGTTTCTTTTGCTTCACCTGAAAATCCACAGTGATTTGAAAACTGAGCAGTAATGGTGAATGACTATTTGTATGAAATGATTTTTGAAGTGTTACAGCTATGGTGATTCTAGAATAATTTATAGCACATAACTAAAACGTTATCTTCTGGTAGCTTTGAATAAACAACTAATGTTCTTTAAAGAAAGCATGTCCATGTATCAGACAGAAAAAGAAAATTACATGGATTTCAATTTCAAGTTTCATTTTCATTTCTATTTTATTTATAGTAACTTTCATGCAAGATTTTAATTGACCTTAAAGCTAAATAACAATATTCTGCAGAAGGCAAAATTCCTTCAAAAGCCTGAAAAGTTCAGACTAGAGAAATCTACAGTTTTAATACTCTGTCAGTTCCCCAAAGTGGGTTTGTATCTTGGCTCTGAGGCAATGAATATAACAATCTATTACTTGCTTAGAATCGATGGAAGTGTCAAACAAGCTGTAGTGATGATGAATTTTAAAAGTAAGGCTGCTTCAGGGTTTTATACTATGTCCTTATAATGTCCCTTCATTGAATTCTTAAGCCTGTAAAATTAATTACAGTATTTGAAAAGGATTGGAAAAAAAAACGGTAACATACAAGTGTTGTGTATAGTCCTTTTAGAAAATTACTTTCAACCTTCTCAGAAATGCTACTTCATACTAGTTGACAAGGTGTGATTAGTTTTTAAGTAAATTAGGTGCCCTGTCTTTAAATCTGGTCCAGAAAAATGTTTGTAGCCAGAGTCTCACTTCAGCTGCTGAGAGGAAATAAAATATTTTGACTGCGGTTTGAGGTATTTGACAACCTCATATTACACTCAAGAGTTTCTCTGTATTTAATACATGCCAGTTTACGTCTGTGTGGCAAAATACATTACCTACCATGGTGTTTGACACTTGTTTATGCACTTTATGCTTCATGTGATTGTTGCAAAATGATTTTTGATCTACACCTAAGTATGAGATTCTTCAAAATTAAGTCAGCCCTGCAATTGAACATGTGTTGACTTGCCCGTTTGTGGTCTTCATGTTACATAGTACGGTGGGAAGGCATCGAATGAATGGAGACTGGCTTAGGTGGTGCTATAAGGAATCTTGAACTGACGGGTTTGGCCATGCTTTGGGAAGATTTAAATAGTTTCTCTTTAAATTTAAAATGTTGGAATGTGGAGGTATGGGTGTTTATAAAATCAGTGAAGCAGTGTTGGCCACAGTGATAGTTGTCACTTCAACAAAGCCTTTTAAAAATTATTTATATTTAAATTACTTAAAATGGCTTCAAATTAGGTCTTTCAATGTAATAATCCACCGGCTTTTACATTTACAGTTGAATTTGTCTTTTCTTTTGTACCCTCTCTTTCATCCAAGATTATGACCATGTGAGCACGACACTGTTTGGCTTGCCTTCTTATCCCACAGAGTTCAGAGCAGCTCCTTAGAAAGAAGCTTAATTAATATATACGCTAAATTAATATATAACTATAAGTTAAGTTTTGTGCCATATATGTTATTTGACATATTTCTCAATTCTTTGTAATGTCTGATCTGTAATTTATTTTCATTATGACTTAGGAATAAAGGTAATACAGGTTTAAAATTTTTTTAGATTTTCATTCACATATGTGATTTAAAAAGTAGCTTTGACCACATGAGACTTTGGATTCTTGCTTAATTGCAAGTTAATTTTTATATTGGCTAGATTTTTTTTTTTAATGATTGTGATAACTATGAACAGATATTTATTGAGCATCTGCTGTCTGAGATGTTTATGTGGTATCTCATCCCAGTTATTTAGATTTGGAGCTAACTTACGTTGTAGTAACTTGGGTATGATTCTCATTTATAGCTGAGAATTTTAAGCAAAAGAGTCCGGAGGAAGTTTGAAAGTCATGGCTCTTGAGATTCAGCATAATAGGCTGGGGGTGTGCAATGTGGTGTTGGGTAGGAGCATCTGTTTCTATCCCAAGATACCCAGTACCTGGTGCACAGCTAACACTCGGCATTTGAATGCATTTGTGAATAAAGGAGTAGTGGATCTTTATGAATGAATAAATGAATAAACAACTATTTGGTAGAGAGTGGCTTACTGGTTAAGCTGGTATGTAACCATTTGTACTGGTTTGTTCATTAAAAGTTTCAATTTGATTCAAGAGGACTGAAGACTTAGTTGTATTCAACACTGGTTATTAACTTAACAGATGCCAGTTGCCTCCTGTCTATTAAGTGCTGGGCAAGGGAAGGTCCACTCTCCCAGAGCCAGCCATTTGAGCTCTCCTTCTGGGGAGAGAATGAGAAAGCAATATCAGGCACTAAGTGGTGTGGCCCTGGCTGTCCATATCATTGGTAGCCTTTGGCATCTATATAGGCTTTCAGCAGCCAGTAAATAATAAAAATAATTCATGTGTGGAATTGTCTAGTTATTGGAAGTCAGTGTCATGATTGCTTGTTTTATACTGAGCTGCATTCTGATGAAAGGCAGTGTAAAAGTGCATCTGTGCAGTGGAAATTCATTTTATCCAATAAAGCCAAACTCAGATTTCATGTTCCTTTGGGGCCAAATAATAAAACCCTGTCTTACTTTCCAATTTAGACATCTGAGACTTGATAACATTTGGCGAGTGTGAAGCGTTGATTACTACGAGGAGGGCAAGGTGGGAAAGGGTTCCCCGCCAGCAGTGCCCGCTGCGGGTTAGGGGTGAACGTAGGGCACTGAGCTTTGTACATCACAGGTTTGGGAACATCACAGGTTTCACGGTGCTCCTTTGTCGACATAGACATGGCTTTTGTATCCTTTCACTGTGCTCATGTCCTTATGTCTCTGGAATGCCCTCTCCTCTCTGCCTAGTCACTCGGAGTTATGTCAGGGAGTATTTCACCTGGGGACACTGTTCTTATTCCAGACTCCTCCATGTAGATGTCTCTGTCTTTGCAAAGTGAAGAACAGGATAGCCTATCGGTATGCAATAAGGAAATATTAAATTTTTTATATATATATTTGAGAGACCCAAAACATGCCTTTCTGTGTATTTGCATGAGGTAACCTACTATACTATGTCTCCTAAGTTCAAATGGCCAGATACTGTGAGAACTGTTCTGGAAGGGTGGGGGTTTGTGGGACACTGCTGAGCATATGTTAGCATCTACACCTATGTATTGGCTTTCAGCACACGGCAGTTTTTGTGTATCTGGTTATCTTGATGACTACTGATGTTATAAAGACATATTTGATTTAAAGTCATCCATTTTCATGCCCTCCTGTTGTACAGTGTAAAACCCTAGAAGACCAACTCTTGCAACTTGGACATTGTGTTTCTAATCGTTGGCTTCATGTGTTTTTATGCCTCTGCTATTAGTTGGGTGGGCAGCTATGCTTATTTAAAAATGCCTGTGTAATTCCTTACTGACTTAGGCCTTTCTTGTTCCCCATCTCCTCTTTTTCTGCTTACTTTTCTTCTCAAAATACCCCTTTTAGTAGCTCTTTCCCTGAGGATTTGTTAGTAGCAAATACTTTGTTTTTGTCTGGAAGTATTTCAAATAAATATTACTTGGGTTGGGTATGAGATTTATATTTGTTAGTCTGAGGATATTGTCCTACTATTCCCCCAGTTTGCGCCATTGCTTATCTAATTGTCAGTTTTTTTCTAGTGATTTGTCTTTTTTTTCTGATTTTCTTTGTGACATCACTGATGGAATTCATACTTTCTGTGTCTGAGGATTTGTCTGATAATATAGGGCTTGCAAAGCTCTCTCTGGTTTTCCTTTGAAACCAAAATACAAGTTTTCATACTGTTTACTTTGTCTTGTAGTCTTATTCTTATATTTTCCATTCCTTAATGTCTGTACTCGAAGTTACCACTGAGAATTTTTTTATTAAAGTAATAGCAGACTTATGTTGTCTTCTACATAAAATCACGTTTTTCAAAATTAAAAAATGGTGAGAATGTGGTATTCTTTTTGTAACTGTAAAATATGACTGAACAGAATTGAAGACAACTGAATCCTGGTATCAGTCTCTGAGGTTAAATTATTTGCAGCATATTCCATTGAAGTATATGAAGAAAATCTGATCCATGGATTTGTACTTGCAGGAGGGAGGAATGTTCTAATAGCCCTCTCAAGTAATTGTGGATATCCCTCCTTGCTAACACTAGAACTGAGCCCTGATCATTTCCTAAAGGTTAATTGCAACATAGACTATAAAACCAGATCAGCGAACCTTTTGTTCTTTGCTGTAATAAAATCCACTGCTCTCTTACATTCTTTTTTGTGTTATTTTTTTAACTTCCTTTGTGTTATTTCTTTAACTTCTTAACTTGGTTTGTTTAGAAAGTATTTGTCTGAGTTACGCAGATCTTCCAAAATGCATTCTAAAATTTCTACCCCTAATTAGTTGATAGATGTTTCCTAAAACCTATCTAAACATCTAGTTTTCAAGGCTTAATTGGTACCGTTGCATCATTTATCAGGTACTATCCATTGTTTTCATGTTCACTTGGCTCATTTATGAGGGAGAGATGACAAAGCATGGTTAGTGGTCTCCAACTGAGAGGACCAGGACCTGTAACTGAACTAGTTGAGTTTGCTACTCATGGCGGCACATGAGGATGTTAGCTGGAGAACCACGGGACAGCCAATCAGCTTGTCAGAAAGAGTTTATTAGAGGACTTGAACTTGAGTTAGATGATGTGAGAAAGGGCTAAAAAAGGGAACTTTGCTTTGGGTAATAGGCTATAAGGAATTGTAGTGATTTCATGATAGGGTATCTTAAATCTCATATTGGAGGAGGAAGAAAGCATCGGAGACAAAAGCTTGACTCAGTAAAGAGATGCTAGTCTTACTATGAGTCAGGGGTTGTGCGTGTTTGTTTACTCTGTGGTTTGCATTAACTTTCCTGTTTGTCTTGTCATCATCAGTGTCCGCGTGCCCTTGTCTGATGGGGATGTCCTATTTGTTTAACAGGGAGTAGCAAGGCGTAGCTGAGGGTCAGGTCTTAGTCACACCAAGACTTTAGTGATAGGACTAGAGGCATTTCTATCTTTCAGGGCTGCTGTTATTTTCCACTCTAGTTTTTCAGTTATTCTTTCAAATCATAATGGTATATACGCAAAAAATATCTTTCCTATTTGCAGCTTGATCTCACAGTGCTTTTACTTGAGATGCCATTCTGTTTCAGTGTGCAGCAGGATGCTTTCTATGTGCTTCTCATTTGATCTCAGGGATAGTAAAAGGACTTGTATGGTTTGAGTAACAACCCCTCTAAAGATATGTCTGCATGCTAAACCCCGTAACCGTGAGTGTTTCCTTAGGTGGAATCAGGGTCTTTGCAGATGTAATTAACTATCTGGATGAAATCTTTTTGGTTATCCACATGGGTGCTAAACGCAATGACCAGTGTCCATAGGGGAGACACACACAGACAATGACACTGTTAGAGGGGAGAGAGTAGGAAGCAATGCGGTTGGAGAGGCAGAGATTGGACTCATGTGATCACAAGTCAAGAAACACTGGGAGCCAGGAGAAACTGGGAGAGGCAAGGAATGACATCTCCCCAGAGTCTGGAGGACCTGCCTCCTGGCCAACACCTTGTTTCTGGGCTTCTGGTCTCCATAACTCTGGGGGAATAAATACCTTTCTGAAACCACCAAGTTTGTGGTTATTTGTTATGGCAGTTGCAGGGAATGAATACACTTGTACTTAAGGACTGAGATTTAATGAAATCAATGTGTGCTGCTTTTATGGCGGGCATTTGTAAGTGAAACTGACATCTTCTATTACAGGAGTGTGTGGAGGTGGACGGCTGTAATGGCTGCTGGTACAGCTTGTTGCCAGAGCCCTGATGGTGTACCAACGGTTTAATCTATGGTTGCTCTGCCTGGCTGAGAGTGCCAGTTTGGTGAAACAGCTTGGTATTCTCATGAAAATGGGCTTGACTTTGCAGTCTTCTGGTAAGGTCTGAGTTGGGACTTGTGGACCTGGAGTAAGAAAACCTGACCCAGTCACAGAACTTAAAGAATTTTCTTCTTGAGACTCTTGGCGTACAAGATACTGTGGCCACTGCAGTATTCCTTTTCACTGCTAACTCAGACATACAGTATAGCATAGTGTATTGACACATAATAGTTCTTTTGAGTTATAGCTTGTTTGCTCTTAAAGACCTTAAGTTATATAGGTAAATCTAGCCTTGTCTTCTGCCCACTCAAGAGAATTGACTGTCCCTCTGGAGGATAACTGGCAAGTGGTGCTGCTGCTGTTGGTAGCTATTGATGAGGTCGACCAGCTCCCCTATATTTTTTATGGTTCATAAGAGACAACTATGGGTATGTAAACATGCGTTTGCTCCTAGCTCCATTCTTCTGCCAAATTGTATCAAGGATCTGAGCCTTTTCTTTCCTCATTTCCTAAACTGTGTGTGCCTGAGTATGCGCGCACACACACTCACACCACCCTCTTCTTTCACTGAAGGTACCTTTCACTGAAATTTTCTTTTTTTTCCCCTTAGATTTTTTTTCTGGAAGATATTCATTACTGAATTAAAAACACTGGTTTCCATAGATAGTAAAGGTTTGACATTGATTTATAGTCAAATGAAGTAGGACAACGTACAGTAAGTCATTCATTCACATTTTAGAGGTGCTTGAAAAAGGACATTTAAACTTACCAATGTTTAAAAACTCACGCATATTGTTCCGTTGCTCTGGCACGTATGGTATGTGTCAGAGTGCCAGCGAGGGAGCCCCAGTCCTGGAGCTACAAGGGGAAGATGAGTGTTAGGCCCGCTGCTTCTGGGTAGGTAGGAGAGTGTTGGCTCCAGAGACAAAGAAGGCTGTGCTGGGGCGGCGAACTGGCTTTGGGTGGGAATGGAGGAAAGGTGTCCAGAGAAAACCTACCACCACGAGAACAGCTGTTCCCATCCAGCAACTGAAGAATGTCTGACCTTTTTGTCAGAAAGGGGTTTGGTTTTTCAATTGGCGGGGGTCCAGTGGACAGCCAGACGGAAGTTGGGGTGTTGTCATAGTTGCGTTCAGTGGGACGTGTGGCGCCTGTAAACAGATGCTGCCATTCACCGAAGAGCACTGGAATGGATCTGTTGCCTTGCATAGAGGACTGCACCCTCTCCGTGGCCAGGCTGACTAGGCCGAGGCACTTCAGTTACAGTTTTCCTCATCCTGCTGGGTCATTGTTAGTCTGCTTAACATTGTGTAAAAGTTTGTTAGTCTCTGCTGTTGCTTTCTCTTTTTCTCAGACTTTGGAGACTGTCACTGTATTTATGTCTTTCTGGAGGGAGCATGGTCTTTAACTGGAAATCTCTGCTTTGATGTACTGCCAAGTCCTGATTTATACCTCAGGGTTTCATCTGCTTGGATTTCAGTTCTTGAAACCCGGACATCATTATATTAGGAAATACTGTTTCTCATTCTTTTTTCTCCCCATACTCTTTCTTACACTCTATCCTTTTTTCCCCCCAGCTAAGAAAAAATTTGAGCTTATCTTTTTATAGTTTGTATTACGGGAAAAAGCAGGCACATTAAATACACTGTTTCCTACTGTTCCTGGTATGTTCTGAGGGCGGATTTGGACATCAGAGCCCTCTCTTCCCCTGTGAAAATCTCCCGCTGCTCACTGTAGGGAGATTCTTCCTACCTCTCGTGATCTAACTCACTAGAGCTAGAAGACACATCAGTTTACATGATGGGGTGGCTGACAGCTTGTGACCTTTGGTAATTCATCTTAACTTTCCTTACATGTCTGCTCTGACTGAAAGAGCTCAGTGCCAGTAGCTTCTTGAGTGACAGAGAGCACAGGAAAGCATTTTCACAGCCTATTCAGAACTGAGCTTAGTTCATTTAGATGCTTGGTATCGCCAAACACGTTCAGTTCTGAAAGAAGAAATGTGAAAACTGCCTTTTTTTAATCTCATTAGTGAAACAAAGGAAACATGGTGAATATGTGAGTTGTCATGGAGAATTAAATGGAAATGAAAAATGTTAATAATCTTAGATTGGTTTTGTTCTGCTTACCAGTTTTTCAGTGTGTCAGGTTATGTTGGCAGATGGATGCCGCAAAGACTTCTTCAGAAGGAAGCACACGTTTCACGTGATGATTGAGTGTACCAACAAATGAGTGAGCATCTGTTTAATTCAGAAATTGATGATCAACTCACTAAAAAGGCTATGGAAGGGGTATGGGTGGGAGGCCTGGGTGTCTGGGTTGTGTTACCCAGGCTCTGCCATCTCTCAGTTCAGCCCAGTGTCCCAAAGCCAGGCCCTGGTTGGCTCCCCTAGTAGGCTGTCCCAAGAATGGACGGAATTGGCATAGTTCTCTCCACACGTACTATTCCCACCTTACATGTAAATTACGCCACCAAAAACGTTGACATGATTTCAAGATTGCTTATTTGCGCTTTTTATTTTTGTCACTTTGTCAACGTAATTATGCGTACTTATCTTAGTGAGCTATGAGAGTTCTTTTGGCGTCTGTATACCATGGAGGCACAGGTTTTAAGCACATTCCCTTCAGCCTTCACCCCCTGAGCCCACCACTGTCCCCTTCCTGTCACTTGGCTTTGTCTGTGTGAGAATTTACAGAAACACAGTCATAAAGCTTGTACCTTAACTCTGGTCCATTTTACCCAGTGTAGTGCTTGTAAAATTCAAGTGTGTGGTCAGATGTGTGACTAACTACTTTTTCACTCATGGGTTGTTACTCATCTGCGAATGTACTACAGTTTTGGCTATCTGTTCACTTACGGAATGGCATTTGCATGATTTCTGTTTTGCCTATATAAATGGAATTGTTGTGATCATTCATGTGTAAATTCCTTGACATTTGTGTTCATATCTCTTGGATAAATAACTTGGAATGGAATTGATGGTAGACGGATGTTTAACTTTAAAGTGATGGTTCTCAGTTGTTGTTGATTTGGCTACTGCTGGGGAGATTTGACAGTATCTGGAAACGTTTTTATCATCATGGTAGAGATCCAGAGATGCTAGATGACCCAGAATGCTTAGGCTAGCACCACACACATAGAGCCATTAGCCACGATTTCTAAAATGCGCAAGTCAAGAACTTCTGTCAGAAAAAGAACTCTTACAAAATATATTCCAGAATGGTTGTATCTATCTGAGTAGTACAGCAACTTCTGCTTGTTCTGTGTACACTATAAAACTTCATAAAATCAGCCTTCATTTTTACCATTATGTTTTGCCTTTACTAGTGGTATTGTGGTTTTGATTTTCATATCCTTGATGGCTAGTGATGCTGAGTTTTGTGTTTTTTTTTTTTTTTTTGACAGCCTACAGAATGGGAGAGAATCTTTGTAAACCATTCTCCAGTGAGGGGTTAATAACAAGGAACTCAAGCAACTAAATAGCAAAATGCCAAACAATCCAACTGAAAGATGGGCAAATGGCCTGAATAGATGTTTTCCCGAAGAACACATAGAAATGACCAACAGATACACCCTAAGCAGAATACTTAACTACCTTGTTGGGTTTCTGTTTCTGAGAATTATGAGCTATTAAGTGGATGTTACTTTTAAGTGCCTAGGTTTGAGGTTGTTTGCTATGCAGCAATAGGGTACAACAATAGTAGGAATTTCACCCAACATGCTTGCCTCTTTCATGAGAAACCCCTTCATTGTCTGCCTGATAGTGGTTGCTCTCCACCATTTTCAAAGAATTGTCTTAGGTATTTAGTGTGGGCTGTGTAATTATCCCTTGTGGGAATGCTAGTCTGCTGGAAACTCTTCCGCCTTTGTTGGAGCTAGAACACACTAGCAATTGATGGTTTCCTTTTTACCTAAAATTTATTTTATATGGTCTTTATGATAATTGCACTGAGTTTCATGTGCTGGGGTACCAGTTTTCTAATGCAAGTTGTTTGGTCGTTTGATTTTTTTCCCCCCTATAAAAATGCTGCAGAGATACCTTTGAGTCTATCTTTAGATTCCTTTGGTTTTTATACTTCAGATAAATTTGGAGTAGAATTCCTGGCCTCAAAGGGATAGAGGAAATGACAAAACCTTGGAGAGAGATGTGATGTCAGTTTACATTCTGAGATGCTGCTTTCCAGCTGTGATATTGGGACAGATCACCTAGTTAGAGTCTCACTTTCCACATATGTGAGAAGGGAAGAAACTATATGCTGTGTGCTTATTTGATGATTAAATGATACGGTTGTATAGAAAGCACTGGAAAAGAGTGGGCATATAATGGTAGGTGAGGAGATGAAGATAATGACCATAGTAATTGATGTGTTTTTGACATCTTTCAAGAGGAAAAATACCTATTTGTAATTAGCGTGCTTTCTTTGAATAGAGCTTTGTAAGTATTCATGTGAAGCAAAGAGGACCACAGTAGCTTAACATAGATCAGGGTATCTGAAATTAAGGATGCCAGAACAGACTTTGTAATACCACTATGTATATATTTAATGATGAACCAAAATGTATCTCCCAAGTTTATGCGTCAAAAGGGAGTATTTTTGAGATGAGGTATGGGTGGTTTCTGAATTGTTCTTTCTCTGCTCTGGAGTGTAGCTCCAGTCTATTTGTTTAGGCAACAAACATTATTGCATGTTTTGTTTCCTGTAGAGCTGCCATCTGAATAATCAAGAGTTCCAAGAAAGCTTTGAATTGGAAGTCTTTATCAAGTGCTAATTGGATTTTCAGCTTTTCTCCTTTACCACATCCTCCATAAATACACTTGTCTTGTCTCTGTGTCCCAGGGGATGCTATTTTATAACAATACATTGAAATAATATCGTCTTAGTATTCTGCTCAAACACTTTATTAATGTAGATGCTGGGGTTATAGTGTTGCAACATGTTTCTGCTATTGACAGTGTATTCTTTATTTAGATGGGGCAGTAAATAAAGATACTTAATTTACATAAGCCTATAAAAATGGAATTCTCAAGAGGAAGAGAAATAATTTTAAATGTAGTTTGCCATGTGGTGACAGTTGATCCACTAATAAATGAGCTCATTTAGTTGAATTGGGTTGAACAAAACCTTTCGTTTCATAAGATAGTTGCAATATATTTCAAATGGCTTTCATAATACTGAGCTGTGTAAAGAGATTAGCTCTATTTCTTTTGACTTCTCTCTTCTTACTCCAGAGGGGAAAGAGAGAAAGAGGGAGGTTTTGTTTTGCTTTCCATAAATGGATCTATTAAGTTATACTTGAAATGATTTCCTTTATAAAGGGAATTCGAATCCAGTTCTGGTTGTCAGAGGTAATAGATGGGTTGTTCAAGTTGTCAGAGAATTGGTCCCCTTTTCCCTGTTTGTTTCCTTTCTTGAATGAACAATTTGCAGACTTTTTTTTTTTTTTAACTGGTAGAAATAAAATTAGCAAGAGAGTCTGAATAGAGAACAACTGAACTGGTCTGAGTATTTTTTCTATTTTTTAGTTATTTTAGCCATTGAAAATGAAGATCACAGCTACGAGAAGAGATTATCAGCTCTTCCTCTTTGGCCTTCGCAAAGGCACATGTTCTCCTTGAGAAAGATACCAGCGGACTCCGCTAATGCAGAACATGGAGTTCATTTGTTTTAAGGCTTGCAGCCTTAAGGCACAGATACAGAAATCAGCTCTCCCAATTACTTTCTGACAACTCAGGTGATACTTTGCTACATCAGATTATGTATGGTCTGGCTATAAACCTTGGTTACCTTAGAAACCATCCTTTCCCTTAGGTTTCTGCTTAGGAATTGTGTTTCTTACAGGTAATTCAGCAGAATATTTTCTGATTTGAATTAGGGTGTAGAGAACCCCACAGTCTTCAGAGAGAAGTCCAAGTCTGGGATTCTCCCATCGGTTTATTCTGCAGTCACTTTTTAATACCTTTAGTAGCTTAAATGTCTTATGATTAATTTTTTTCCTCTGCAAATATGTTCTCATTAGACTTTATCTTGAGCAGTTTAAATTCTGCAGTTGTTTATCTTCAGGATCACTTTCTGCTTGTTTCTCTCCAGCATATTTCACTAAGTAGGTTCAATAGTGGCACCGTAGGCCACTATTATGTACCGTATTATTTTGATAACTGCTATTTTTTATGGTAGTTTGTACCATATGAAAGCAATTACTTTGGCTACTCCTGTAGAAAAATCCTGAATATTCCTTAGCTTATCAGTGCCATCATTAAAGTTGCAAATGAAAGCTTTTCCTTACAGTGGCCTGGTTTGCTGTGTCTACCAGCCAGTAAGAGTAGATTGGTTCAGGTCTTCCTCAGCATTTTGAATATAAGCAGGATGGGACAGGCTACTAGGAAAAGAGAAAGAATCGAACAGAAGAGCAGCATAGAGATAGAAGGAAAGTCAGAGAGAATACCAAGAAAGGAAGAACGGTCAGGTCAGCTTAATTCCCTTTGTCCCATTATTCTTTTCTGCTCTCTGCTGCAGCCTACGTTTAGGTAGGAATATTCGTTTCCAGTGTCTATAGCATTATGAATTCCTGCTGAGCATTTAAGTTGGACATTATTCATCATGTCTTCGAAACCATTTCCTATCTCCCCTTCCCTGTGACTTTCCTCCCATGTATATAGACCTCTGTCATTGAACTTACACAATATTATAATGGTCTAGGACTCTTTCTCCTATTAGACTGTGAGTTTTAAAGCTAGGTCCTGTTTTAATCATTCTAGGACATCTAGTGCTTAGTACTTGGTTTGGCTTTAATGGAAGTTTAAAATATAATCAAGAAAAGTACAATGATTGGAAAGGGAATGTTAATTTCACCAGTGAGGCAGTCATTGGTGACTTTTTCTAGAGTGACTTTAATCAGTCATGGGAGCGGGAGCCATTTTGACGTGGATTACTAAGTAAAGAATGGAAGGGACGAGTGGGTCACAACTGGAGACTGATCAGTGTTTTAAGTTAGGGCAGAGGAGAGGAGGCTGCAGCTGTCAGGACAGACACTTACACTACGAGCTGGGAGATGTATGTTTAAAATGCTCATGGAAGGACCCCTTGAACCTCACTGAAGAGAGTGGATGCAGTGAAGGAGGAGCAGGTTCAAGAGGAGGATCAAGTCCAGGGAACTGGGGAGAAGTGAGCCTTGAAAGCTGTACATGTTCTGGTGAGATTAAAAGGCAGAAAGGTCTAACCTTTGAATTGTTTTGTTTTTAACAGGATTTATCTACTTCATTTTTCTGGTATATAAACTCTGGTTAATATACCAGGAGCCAGGTCTCCTTCACAGAGATCTGTGAGTGTTTATGACCTGGCCAGTTAATTCCTCATAGGAAGACTGGGTGAGTCTAGTTTCTTTACAGAGATGGGGGCTGAGAAAGTTGCAGGTCTTGAAGATGATATCAGAGGTGACTTTGGCAAAGTTGTCCCAGGTGGCTTGTGGTCCCTGGCCAAAGTATAGCTGTTGATACTAGCAGGCAGCAGCAGGTTCTTGGGCAAAGGGGCTAAGACTATGCCAGTGACCCTGGGGAGAGGCACGAGGCTCACCAATGCACAGCCATGGTGACTGGTCACCTTGCCAGCAGTGTTACGGGGTTTGCTGGTCTTGTTCCAACCTCAATAGACTTGTCACCTGGGGATGGGGGAGAGCTTGCCAATGTCATCCAGGTCATTCCTGGATGACCTTGTCTACTTATTTGGGGGTACATCACGTCCAGACCCACACATTCCTTGTAACCTGGTCCACTGGCCAGCAGGGGTCAGCTTTATCACAGGCATAAGTCTTCACAACCTTTTGTTTCAGAGATGCCACCTGGGAAACATCTTTTTTTCTGCCAGTAACAGAAAACCACCAGAAGTAGCTAAAATATGAGTAAAGTTTATTACTTAAGTAATGAGAAACGTGGATGAAAGACAGTTATAGTGCTGATTAATGTTGTGAAGATCAAAGTGCTATCCATCTTTCTGCTCTGACAGACAGTCTTAGTTCCTACTTACTGGATTTTTGTCCTTAGATTTATCCCCTAATGATTAAAAGACACTGCAACTCTGGACCAGTTAATCAGACTGGGGGCAGGGAACCCAGACATAGGACCTTTAAAAGGTCTCACATGATTCTGGTGTGTGACTCCCTCTTTTTAAACCAGCTCCCCTGAAGAATAAGGCCATTTGGTAATGAAAGATGCTGGAATTATTTTAGTAAAGAATACAGGACAGGAATTCAGCCAGTGGTATTTGCCCTGTAACAGTGATTTAAAGGAGAGACCAAGGTTCTCATTCCTGCAGGAGCACAGCCATGAAGTCAGAAGCAGCTAATGCCTTGTTCTTCCACTTCATCTTAGAAACACACCTTCTAGATAGGCAGTTCACTCTATAGAGAATGCTTGGCTAGGAAGGAAGGTGGGGTGTTAAAACTCACTTTCCAGTCATTTTGTGGGCATCTCAGCGTAAGTCTTCTAGGCAGGTGTTAGCTGTGGTGCCTTATCCCAGGATAGTAGCCAAGTCTTGATTCGTCATAACTGAGTTATGGCTATAAATTATGCTCTTTGTTATGATTTTCTCCTTCAAAAGAATTTTTTCCCGGTGCAATCCATCTTCACTAATGCTCAGGAGAACAGACTTTTCTGCCCATGTCCCTGCTCAGCCTTGTCTTGTTAACAGTATCACCACTTTACAGACAACCCCCAGGTCTGTCCAGATGCCTTGGGTGCCAGGACATTTCGCTCGAATCCGTACAGTGTCTCGGCTGAAATGCTTTCTCTCTGTTCTTAATCACAGACCTTGTGTGCCCCTTGAGGGTTTCCTGCTTTTTTGACTCTTGAAATACCCCCCCCCCATTAGTTTACTTCTAGTAGTAATTCTGGAATTATAATCCTGAAATATAACTGTGATCCTGTAGCTTTTGAACTGCCACAATCGCTTCTATTACCTCCAAAATAAAAATCCGGTGTGCTAGAGTCTAGTCTTTCCAAAGACAGAAAAGGTATCTCCTATCTCCACACTCTGCTTTGCAACACATGACATTCATGTTCCTTCTGTGGAGAGTTGCAGTTTCTGTCCCTGCTCTGGAATTGGGGCAGGCATGTGGTTCTGATGAAGGGCACTGAATTGGTGTCCCATACATGGTCTTACAGAGTCGGTCCATTAGTCAGATGAAATACCATTAAGCAGGATATGTCGTGTCCTGACATGCACTAAATCTTTACTTCAGCAAAGTAGCTCAGATTAATCTCAGTCCTGCTGAAAATAACCGCAAGTCCCTCAGCATTTTTCGCTGGTATTATTCTAAATGGTATTTTAAAATGTTTATGTTTCCAGTTACCTATCGCTTTTGCATAGAAATTGAAATAATTGTTTTTTGATCTTTATCCTACAACATTGCTAACTCACTAGTTTTAGGTAGATGTCTTAGATGTTTACATATTGACCATCATGCACTAATATTTTAATAAGCATAGTTTTACTTTATTCTTACCACTGACATACCTTTCATTACTTTCTCTTCCCAAAACATGCTAAAGAATGCTCGTACAGTGGTGACAACCTTTCCTTATGATCTTATATAAATATAGAAATATTTTATATAGGATATTGCCATTAGGGTATTTGTAGATGTGCTTTATCAAGTCAGGGGAGTTCCTTTTCCTTTTATTTCTTGTTTTTATCATAAGTGAGTATTGTATTTTGTCTGCTTCCATTAAACCATCACTTGATTTCTTTGGTGGAGCAGTCTGTTAATATAATATGGCATACGCTGTATTGATTTTTGACTGTTAAGCCAGCTTTGCATTCCAGGAATAGATCTATCTTGACCTTAACTCTTTTTAATATCATTTAGTTCAGTTGACAAATATATTGTTAGTGATTTTTGCTTGTGTATTTGGGTGTCAGGATAATGTTTGACTTTTAGAAACACTGAGAGGGTGTTTCTTAAATATTTTGCTCGAATTCGTGTCACAGGTATTTCTTTCTAACATTTTTAGTTCAACTCAAGGAAGCCATTTGGACCTGGACATTTTCTTTATGGAAAGGCTTTTAAGCTGTAAATTCTTTTCCTCTAACAAAAGAGAGCAAGTCAAGGCTATCTATTTTTTCTTCCTTGACTGAACTTCAGTAGTTTGTACCTTCAAGGAATGTGTCCGTGACTTTTAAGTTGCCAGAATTTTTGACATAAAGTTGCTGGTAATATTCTTCTACTTGCTTTTTTTTTTTTTTTTTTTTGAGACGAGGTCTCACTCTTTTTGCCCATGGAACTACAGGCTCACATTGCCCGGGGTACCACAGATTCAAGCAATTCCCAGCCTCAGCTTCCCAGGTAGCTGGGATTACAGGCATGCACCACCATGCCCAGCTATTTTCTGGGACTAGGTCTCACTGTGTTGCCCCAAGCGGGACTTGAACCATGATCCCTAGCCCCAGCCACTTCATAGGCTGAAGCTTACAGGCATGAACCACCGTGCCCGGCTGCTTTTTAATATCTGTATGATCTATAGTGATGTTCTTTCATTCCTGACATTTGGATTGTTTTTACTCTCTTTCCCCCCTGATATTTAGTAAAAAGATGCACATCTGTTTTACTGGCTTTTTAAAGAGCAAGTTTGGGGATCATTTTCAATAAAAAATACAGGTTTTATCTTTTTGTTCAGTGAGGTAAAACTCATTGTTCCTTGTGACCTTTGTAGTATAAGTCCCTTGTACTCTAGTTGAGTGTATACTTGTGTTTCACTTCACTTCCCAGTGGGCAGTGTGCTTTGGGGATCTTGATTGATAGTCATCTTTCACTTTACTGCAGAGTCTTCAATCACATTAAATTTAGTAATGGATAAGGATCTTGGAGATTAGCCTAAGTTGATTTGTTCTTCTGGTAACTCTTTTTCAATAGTATTCATAGTAAGTAGAATTCAGTATATTCATTGTAAGTTAAAATGTAAAAACATAGAGAGGGGTCTTATCTGAGATAGCAAACTTGACATTTTTACCAGAAACTCAGTGTCTATAATGTGATGTAAATGTTTGTTTTATTATGTAATGTGCTTGTAACATGCATCAGGTGGTTCTGGTCTCATTTTCTTTTGGTGCGTAAAAGGAGAAGGTTGTTTTTAATACTTTGTCTAATTAAAGACTTCTCAATTCAACCTAGACTTTTCACCCAGTTGTAGTGGAGCTGAATCCAAAGAAATCCATACTAGTATATAACAAATAGATGGAAATGGTTTCTATTAAAAAGAGATACACGCTAGGAGAGGGAACTCTATTGAGTAAATAAGGGCTTGCCTAGTCCATTTAACATATGACTGGAGTTATCACAATCTTATTTATAAAATCTTACAGAAGTGCTTCTATTATGTGATTTGTTAGGAGAGCTGTAACATTATCCCAGCAGCTCAAATTCCGGGGAATGTAAATACTCCCTTGTGCTTGACCAACAGCTAGTTCCTGAACAGTGGGTATTTGCTGACCTTTTCAGACCTCTTCAAGTGGGGAAAGGTATAAATAAATAAAGCAATTCTTTGATTCCTGATAAATGGCCTGGAGACTGAGGAGCAGGAGAAGGGAGTCATTCTGCCTCATATGCACTTTGCTGCCCTGTCTCTGCTGGCTCAGCCACTCCTTAATAATAGTCCTAAGGGGCAGGACGCATGCTAGAAACCTTAATAACTTCATCTTTGAACCGATCCCTTGAATTCTTTGCTTTCTTTGCTTTTCTACCACTGCTTTACTTCATGCCTCACCTCCAGCTCTCATTGCTTATACTCTTGTATATAAATGTCACTGTAATCTCCTTTAAGAAAAACTCAGTTATGTCATTCGCTTGTCTCCCCACTGTTCAGTGGATACTGGGCATTGTATATGTATATTCTCTCGCTTGCACATGTGGATCTCGTTTATAAAGACTTAGTTTCTAATAGAAACTGTTTTGATTTTAGTCTCTTTGAGACATGGACTCATCCTTAGTTAGTCACCGTTGAGCCCTCAGTGACCTTAATAGATTTTTAAAAACAACATAAAATTTCCCACCTTAGCCATTTTTAAGTGTTAACTGATATTCACACTGTTGTACAGCCAGTCTGCGGACATCTTGCATTTTGCAAAATTTTAACTCTGTGCTTGAAAAAAATAAGTCTCTGTTTTCTCTTCCCTCCAACCTTTGGCAACTAGCTTTCTACTTTGTTTCTATGATGCACCTCAGATGGAATCATAAAGGGGTCTCTGTTTTAAAGACTGTCTTAATGCACATAGCATAGTGTCCTCAGGGTTCGTCTTTGTTATATACTGTGTCAGAATTGCCTTTTTTTTTTTTTAAAATAGATCGAGTATCAGGTATCCTTTTAATAGTAGGTGCTTTACAGGAGAGAACTAAGGATGTTAGTATTAGATACCTGGGAGGAGTTACTGTGGAGTTATAGGTAGGCTGGAGAAAAGAAAATCACCCCAGATTCTGGGACTTTGACTTTGGTTGTGCTGGGCAGCAGAATATGCCACCCCCAAAGTATGCTACTTTGGCATAATATGAATAAAAGCATATTTTTAAAAAACCTGCAGATGCAAGAAGACTTTCCTGAAGTCACTTTTTTGTTTTGTTTTGTTTTGTTTTCAGGAAGCAGGAAATAAAACTCCCATGTGAAAAGCACCTCCTTTCCTTTATCACTTGGACGTTCTTGTCACTAGAGATAGGGAGGAGAAATTGGTGCAAAGCAGCCTTGTTTAATGAGCTTTCCTCTTCCTACTCACTTTGCCAGCTAATTGCACGAGCCCTTCCCCTATGTCTCATCACATTATTTTTTACATTTTGCTAGTCTTTGTCCAATCTAATGTACAGGCTTTCGCCGCTGTTTTTGGGCCTTCATTTTCCTCATGAAAGTAGCCATACATATAAAAATTAATAAAATTTGTATGCTCGTATGATGTGAATCTGTCTCATGTCCCTCTCATTCTTAGGCCCAGCAGGAGACAATAAGGAAGTAGAAGAAATTTCACCTCCCCTATACTGGCTTCTTATTTACGAGTTGCTACTGTGTATTACCTGTGCTTTTTTTTTCTTTTATTAAATTTTTTTTTGTAATTTTAAAAATCAATGTAAATTGTCTATTTAGACCTTTTCATTTCTTGCTGAGTTAAGAACTGTGTTAACTGTGAACCGATCCCTTGAATTCTTTGCTTTCTTTGCTTTTCTACCACTGCTTTACTTCATGCCTCACCTCCAGCTCTCATTGCTTATACTCTTGTATATAAATGTCACTGTAATCTCCTTTAAGAAAAACTTAACTCAGCTTAACTGTGCTGAGTTAAGCCCTCTGCTACTTGAGGGCTTTCCTTTTCTTTCTAGACTTTGTTATATATGAGTTTATCCATTAAAGAGTTGTTAAAACTATAATGTAAACATTGTTTTGAACTCACTAGTTTAGGGTGTGAATGACAGATCTTACTTTTCTCATACTTCAGACTGGCCCTGTGCCTGGGACATGATAGATGATCAGTGACCATCAGTGGAATGTAGATGGAATAGACATGAGGTGTAGCTACTGAGAGGATCACCTTGGTCTCCTAAAAACAGTTCACCTTCATTTTTTCTAGCATGACTCTAATCTACAATGTTTGGTCTCTTTTCTAAGTTATTTTTGTTTTTTTTGTTGTTGTTGTTTGTTTTGTTTTTTTTCCTTCTAAATGAGTGTTTTAATACTTCTCTGTTCTCTGGTTGTGATATGTAATAGATATAATACATATAATATTGTATATCACAGATCAGCAGTTTTCCTCTTCCTTGTGGATACGTTGTCTGCCTGAATAAAATGAAATGCTTCTAGTGGAAACCTAATTGGTATAGCTTTGTGTAGATGCTAGTGTTAAATTTATAAGAAATTAATTTCTTGTTGATTGATAGTTAATGGGAACTGCTATCAGCTTTTGCCTAATTTTATTGAGCAGTATATACTTGAGCAGTACTTGCAATATATTCTTGCACATACATTGATTTGCAGGAGAATGTTCCTTTTTTGTAGTGTTCATGATTTGTGTGTTACCTAGTCCCATTTTCTCAATTGATCAACTTCACTGTACACTTCATCCTTCTCCTTTGAGGGTTTGCTCGATAAATTGATTGCTCAAGGGTGATAATGGAATTTCCTCCTCCTTTTTGCATTTCTGCCAGTCCACTCTACAGAGGTGGGACTGGTTATTGGTTGTTTTCTTGATGTCATTTTGTCAAATGCTGGCTTATGTTCATAAAGAGTTAATGCTCTCATTTTCAAAATTGCACACCTGGCTGAAGTAGCCATTTCTTCTTTATCAGAGCCTGGAAGATGCTGATAGTGCATCTGTTCTTTGTAGAAAATACTTCTTAGTCGTTAGATTATGTGCTGTGGAATGTCAGAATGGGCACTTGGAATGCAGAGTCTGATACTCTAGTTTTGTTAATAAAATACCTAACTGGACCACAGTTTTCTAACCATATGAAAATAAAGCAAAACATTTACTTTTGTATCTCCTTTGCTGCCTAAAGGGCAAGAACAGCTCCTCTGTTTTGTGTACTGCTATTGGATCTGCCATAGAGTCATCTGTTGGTCTCCATGCTGCTGCCCTGTCTTCCGTTAAAGCTTGAGATGAGTATGCGGTCTGAACGCATTTAGAAGCATGTTTTCAAGGTGTCTGAACATGTGAAATGTTGAACAATTACAGGACTAGAAGTGGCTTGGTGAGTGTAGACAAACTCTGGGCTAGATCTCAGAACCTGGGAATCCTGAGTATGTTCTCTTTTCTGTCTCTGGACATATTTTTTAACCTCTTATAATAAGCCTTAAATTTTTCATTTTCCTTGTTGTGAAAATCACATGACAGCACAAGTGGAGATACTTACAGCCTAGATGGTGAAGTGGCATTAGCTTCTGCATTTGATTGACTCAATATTATTATTCAGCTGCTATTTTCTTACATAAATATATTCTCTATGTCCTTCTCACGCATTATATACACCCAGTCTCTAAGAGCAATTCCTTCTCCACTTAGTCATGAAAAGAATATTATGTGTTAGACACTTGCCACACTGGTAAATAAAAGCTAGTAAGTAGCAAAATTGGAATATAAACCCAGTCCTTTTTTCTCCTGCCCTGTGCCATTAACCAAACTCGATGCTCTCAACTGCCAGCTTCACCCATAACATAAAGTGGTGATATTGAGAATCTTGTCATTCACATTTGAAGGGGAGGCATATAGGAACCCTGAAGATGAAAATCTCTTTGGGTTGGTCGAGGGTGGCTTGTCTGATGTCTGATGATGCGCAGCTCAGGTAAGTGTGGGATTCTCGGTGTGGAGCCTGCAAGGGGTGATGCACGTCTGTGATGTAAAATGTACTGAGAAACCCAGTACCGAGTGCCAGGTGCTTTTTGTTCCTCCTTTAACTCAATCTTTTAAATTTAAATTTCTACTAGCTTTCTATTAAGTATAAAAAAAATGAACCTGATTTCTTTTACAAAATTTATGGTTGTAAGATAGCATATAACATTCTCTCTAGTCTGGTTCTGTTTGCTTAAAATAAGCTGCTTTGCTTTTGTTATTTTCTGAAGCTTTATTCTGTTTTATTTTTTTTAGTTAAGAATTCTGCTGTGAGTCAGTTAAACATTTGTATGGAAAGAGGTAGTCATGTGCTTTCTCTGGTAGTGCACTTCCGTGGAAACCCAGTCCTGCCTTCCATATAAGAGTGAATAATACTTGTCTCGTGAACTTACCTTCCGGGACTCAAAATTTAATTATAGCAATCCTTCAGACTTGGATATAAATGCAACTGAGTATTACCAGCCCAAACAACCTATCAAGTTAATGTCTGCACTTATCATTCTTGCAATGCAACATAGGAAATAGGACAAAATGTAGTTTCCAGAACTGTGCATTTGTTTTCAGATTTGAGTATAGACCCAATATCTGCTGCAGATACATGTTGTCTCTAACAGTGTTTTCTTGGCTGCTTATTACCGTTTCCTTGCTTGTTTTTCCCTTTCAGACTAATGATTCTTTGATGGCTGCAGTCTGTCAGTATATCCACCTCGGTTCAATAGTGAACGCTTTCCTGCTGCTTTCCTTTGTTACTTGGGGTCATTTCCACCCAGATAACTAACACTTCTTAGGAGTAATTTTTTTTTTTTTTGAGACTAGGTCTCGCTATTTTTGCCTTGGAACTGCAGACTCTCGTTGCCTGGGGTACCACGGACTCAAGCAATCCCCAGCCTCAGCTTCCCAGGTAGCTGGGATTATAGGCGCGCATCACCACGCCCAGCTATTTTTTTGGAACTAGGTCTCGCTATGGGCCCCCGGCGGGACTCGAACCGCAATCCCTAGCCCCAGCCGCTTCATAGACTGAAGCTTACAGGCATGAGCCACCGTGCCCGGCCCCAGTAGTAATATTTTTTACCTTTTTTAAAAAAATCATGCTTATTTTCCTCATTCTGTTTCTGAGACATATTATATAAATCAAATTTACCTTTGAGTTCATACAAAATACACTTAAAGTGTAGTTTTATATTCTCATTCTCTTAGGTTTTTTTTAGGTACGTAAACTTCAGATACTAATTTCAGCAGGAAATTTTTGGGTTTTAATAACTTGTTGTGTACATAGAGTGAATCTCTGGGTGAGGGAAAATGAGTAAAGCAAATGTCCGTGTGCTATCAGTCAATCTGGCTGTTTTGGGTCCATGTTTTCCTTTTGGTGACCTGTGCGAACCGTGAGAAATAGTGGAATTTCTGTGGTAGCTTTCACTTTCAGGTCCTGTTGCTTCTTATCTTTCTAGACTAATGGGACTTTTTAAACTAGTGGTGATGAGGCTCTTTTCTCGTTTGTTTTCTTTAAACTACAACCTTGGTCACTGGTTACTGGGATACCTCCCTCTCCCTCCGACACCCCCTCCGTTCACTCAGACTCCTCTTTGTTGTGTGTTAATCTGTATTAAGTGCATCAGTCTCTCTCCTGTGGCAGTGGCCTTTCACTGGGTGAGGGACTGTGTTCCCGGGACAAGGCGAACCATGCATTGGGCAGCCAGTCTATATTTATTTGTGGTTTGCCCATGTTTTGTTGCAGGCTGTCTTCTCCACTCCCGCCTTTGTTGTTTCGCTGCTTCTTTACCATATGGTTCTGGCGTCTGGTTAGGAGGCCTCACCTGCAGCCTGTGTCAGTGAAGAAGTTTCTCTGTGGATACAGGCATCTGTGAATGGTCATTGCAGGTCATCTCCTGTCCCTCAGTTTGTATCATTGCTGTGGGGCCGATGCCCCAGCTCTGTGGTCTTCCTCTCCTGTGGAGGGGCGGGGGGCACCCTGCTCTCTTAGATGGCATCTCAGAAATGAGATTTTGATGTCTCCTGTCCTGGTGAGCACAGGGCTGTGAATTCATGAGCATCTTATCTCCATAGTTGTTTTTCCTGTCCCGCGTGCACTGGTCCTCTCGATAGTCCATGCCTTGTGTCCTGCGCAGATGTGTGGACTGGGTGTTTACCTGGTTCTTGACCCATTCTGGGGTGGTGTTTGCATTATATACATTCTTCCTCTTCCTGAAGATTAGCTGGAGTGAGAAGTGAAACAGAAGGGGCATCCTACCCCCCCCCCCCCGCCCATGCGCCAGTACCTCCTGGCATGGGGGTGGGGCCCAGGTGACCTGGCAGGCACAGTCCCAAGCCCCCTTGGGGTGGGGGCTTGACCAAAGCATGCCACAGCCGTCTGGGCTGGCAGATGGCTGCCGATGGGACTCTTTTTTTCAAGGCAATTTCCAACTCTGAAATTTTGGGAGAGACTTGTTTTGTTTTCGTAGGATTGAGATAGAAGTGGGCCACAAAGATAAGACCCTCACAGTTAAGATGGTTCAGTAAGTTTTTATTGAGGGCATTGTTTATTGTTAGTTCAAGTACATCAAAGAAGCACACGTAAAGTCCAGCTAGAGTTAGTTCTAAGCCAACGCACCCATCATCAGAAACATAAGTCGCTTAAAGCAGCACAGCTGATTGATAATTGTGTTCTTGGTGGCTCAGGAGTCCAGGTACAGCTTGCTGGGTGCTCTGCATATGCCACAGGCTGCAGTCAGGTGTTGGCCCGAGTGCCTGCCCTCTCCATAGGGACTCCAATGGAGAAAGTGCCCCCTGTGAACTCACTGAAGTTATTGGAAGATTTTCTTTGGCAACTCTGTGGCGGAGGTCCCGTTTTCTGGTCTGTCGGCTGGAGGCTGTGCTTGGCTCCTTAACAGTGGTTTTTCCAGCACAGCTGCTTAAGTCTGCCGGGGAAGCTGGTCACCAGTCCGCTAATAAGTTGGAGTTTTATGTGATACAACACAGTGATGGGCGTGATCTCATAGCTTTTTCATAGTCTGTTCACAAGAGGGAAGTCATAGGCTCTACCTGCCCCAAAAGAGAAGAGGTTACCACAAAGCCAGGAACACCTACCAGTAGGACTACAGGGGTCACCTCAGGGTCTTACTGCCATGGACTCGATATAAATAAATGACTGATAAACAAGGTAATTAAAAATGGGATATTTTGGTGCATAGTGTTCATGGCAGAGCCAGGTTTAGCAGGACTGAGGCTGAACTGTTACTGTGATTGCCGCTCTGGAAGCCTGGTCCCTCTTCTGACTGGACTGGGTACCAACTAAGGATGAGTTCTCTCTCAGAAGATGTAGTGCCTCTACTCTCCCATCCCCCGTGCCATACCCACGTGCATGTGAACCCTCACTTGGGGACTAGACGTCCTCTTTTCCAGTATATCGTCATTCATAGTTCAGAATTTGCAAACTCCTTACAGAGTTTTTGTTAAAGTGTTAACAAATACTGCTTTTGTTAAAATATTTTCTGGGACATTCCTAAGATGTTTAAATATCATGTGGAGCAACTTCGAGTGAGGTACTAGGAGGTTTCGTAAAGCAGTGAAGTGGGGAACTCGGGTATAAGCGTTAACTGCCCCTTCAGATACCTGTTTAAATACCTCAGAGACTTTCACCGAGCAGTACCACGGTGGGTTCTTTGGGGCAGAAACCATACTGCAGTGGTTTGAGAAGTGAGGAAAGATGCAGAGACATTTGGGTTCGACGTTGAGACAATAGTCTGTGTTCCAAAGATCATAAATGAAGGCGATGTATAATTAAGGAAGAGTTTCCTGTAATTGTCAACCACCCTTATATATTTTTTTGTTTGTTTTGTTTTCTTTTGAGACTAGGTCTCACTATTTTTGCCCATGGAACTGCAGGCTCACGTTGCCCGGGGTACCACAGACTCAAGCCATCCCCAGCCTCAGTTTCCCAGGTAGCTGGGATGACAGGCATGTGTCACCACGCCCAGCTATTTTTGGGGAGTAGGTCTCGCTGTGTTGCCCCAAGCGGAACTCGAACCACGATCCCTAGCCCCAGCTGCTTCATAGGCTGAAGCTTACAGGCACGAGTGATCGTGCCCGGCTTCACGCTTACTTTGTATGTGTTAAATTGTTGATCATCTCCTCACAGCAAAGATAGAGGAAACAAGCACTGCAAACACATGCAAATTTAAGTGGACTAGGACTTGGAATAAAACAAGAAATGGAGAAAATAAAGGATAGGAGGTGAAGACCATTAGCAGTGGGTCCAGGAGTGGAAGAACGGGAGGTGCCTGGAGAAGCTGTCTCTTGGTTTGCTGGGTTCACTGGAGAAGTGTTTCAGGGGCTGCCTGTCCCAGGCAATATGTGAAGGCGAGAGACAGGTGTGCCCTGGCCCCCAGCCTCGTGAAGCTCCCACACCAGTGCAGATTTCCTCCCACTATGAGCCAGAACTCACAGCGGTGGTGGCTGGTAGAGGAGCTGGTCGGGCATGGTGCTTGCCAGACGTTCGGGGCACTCAAAATCAGAAGTGAAGCCATGAATTCCTTTTGCATTTATTCTACTCTGTTGGTAATTGAGCTCTGGGGTTATTATATCACCTTGTCTCTTCTTAGGTGTGGCAAATTCCTCAAAAACGGCTTGGTTATTATGAAATGATGGAACTTATAAAGGTCGTAATAAAGATTCAGTATCATCATCAGCACTATTGACAGCTTTTTTTTTTCTTTTTTTGATGAATGGTTACTGTTTGAGAAGTTTTTGCAGCCTGAATGTTTTCCCATTAAGTTGTTCATAAATCCTTATTGTCTTTTCTTCTTTTACTGAGTACATATGTGGAAAAAACTTGAGTAAGGGTAAGTTCTGCCTGAGTAGGTGGATATCTAACTTGGTAGGACAGTATAACAGCCATTCAAGCAGGGTTTGGACAAAGTGAAACTAGGCACGGGATGGAGGGGTGACTTATCATGGCAGGTTGCTTTCCTTCTTAGTTGATAAATGGCCTACTTGCAATGCTTCTTGCAAATCCCACTAGCTTGAAGTGGGACACGGGCTAGGGAGAGTAGAGGTCGTTCTTTTCAGTTTTCCTTTTGAACCCATGGATTTAAAAATATTGGGTATTTTATTTTTTAGTATGCTTCATGAGAGCAGCAACGACAGCCTTATATGGAGCGCTGTGGGAGATGCTATATCCAATTGTATTTCTAGATGACTGTGTATTTCCCCTATATCATGTAAACCTTCTAATCATTGTTCCACCTAACAGAATGGAGGCCTGTTGGAGATCTGAGGAAGCGTGCTATAAAAAAAGAGGAGCAAACTGTTGTCAAGATATTTTTATCTGTTCTTCTGTAGCAACTCATTAGATTTTGTTGAATCAGTTGATCACCTAGTCAGTTGGTCAGCTGAAACACACCGTGTACATCAGTCATTTTATTTGTGCTCATCTCTGCTGTATCTCCCTACAGTGTGTCTGTGTTCTGGGTGGTGGTGTTGGCGCTCCACCTTCACCCTGTCAAGTCTCTCATAATTATATTATAGAGATAGAATTAGTAAAAATCAGGAAATGATTCAAGATTGTGTCAAGTTAGGTGCTTAAATTACTTAGTAGGAATTGATCAAGGTCAGCAGGTTGGGCTAGGACAGAGAAAGCTTCATGGTGTTAGGGGGACTTGAACTTAACATCCTTTCCAATACTGGTGTTTCTTGGAGAGCAGTGTCTCTGTTAGCTCCCACATACGGTCTTATTAACTGCCCACCGGTTTCCTGTTGCCATTATGCTCTGGAAATGGTATGATCTGTTCAATTGCAGTTGGTTGGGATAATAGAGCAAAGAACAATCCTGAAAAGTCTAAGGAAGAGAAGTTAACTCTATTATGGGAAGCTGAATAATTAGACTCATTTTTTTTTCTACCTTTGCTATACTTTTTATATATTCTGATGGTTTTCAGGGAGATTTCCATGTTTTTTGTAAATACTGGCTTAACCTAACAATTTATGGTAATAGTTAGACGTAAATACTTTGCTATGGTTCTGTTTGTATATTGTCTAGGAAAATTATTGATCTGTTTGCATTAATGGTCTGCAATCAGCTGCTCAGTAACTTCCCTGGTGCGGGAGGCTTTGCTTGGTGCACTTCTCCTGACTTCTTGAATGAGCAGTGCAGTCAATATGTAAGACAGAAAAGACTCAGTTGTCTTTCAGGGCTGTTAAGGAAATCTTTAGGTCTCTGATACTGTGCTTTTGAAATATTGTGCCAAATAGCATCATTAGGTCTTGCTGTGTTTATTTTCATAACTGGTCTATTAATTAGCCCCTTTGTTATCAATTGACATTTGTCTTTTAGAGGGGAACTATCCCAACGTTGCTTTCTATAGAACTGTTTTTCTAAACAGCAAAAGCTGCATTTGAACAGGAGGTGTAACTGTGTGGTTTTTTTTTTTTTTTTTTTAAATAGACATCTGATTACTTGCATAGATTCAGAAGTACTTCTGTTACAATAGTCAGTCAGCACTGAGGTGCATTACTTTTTAATTCTTAGGCTTTATCACCCTTCATCTGTTTGTATTTTCTTCAGTAACTGCTGTTGATTACATGAACTGTAGCCTGTATGTGCAAAGATACATAGAATGAATGATTTCTGAATTGGTAATAAAAAAGGCAGTGATAAAAAGTGCCATGAAAAAAATACTGTTTATGAACAGATTACTTCCCAACTTCTTAAATTGATGTAAGTTTCATAATCCATGGCTTTGAAAATAGACAACCAACCAAGTCCGTATATATTTTCTTCCTTACGGATCTTGAAATTTTTTGATTGTATTTCTCATCATTGAAAAAGAAATATCTGTGATTCAAAGAGAATGTACATTTTAAAGTAAGATAGATATTGTGACTTGTGCTCATTCACGTTTCCCATTAGTAATTCATGGCATGACTTTTCCTCCCAACACAGCATCTCTTCAGATATTTCATTTTTTCCAGTTAAGCAATGAAGTTTCATTCACAGTTCTCATGTTCGAGTTACCCATTTGTATTGCTATTCTGGTATCTGCCCAGGTCTTTGTCCTTATTGGCTGTTGATCTTTTTGCTAACTCTCGATATTGGAAATACTGACCTTTGCTTCCTGTTTGATGGAGCAAGTAGTTTGCTTACTTTGTTCTTGGTTGGATTTTGTTTTCCACATTGTCTTTTGTTTTACTGACTTTGAGTCACATCTTTTTAAGATTCCTTTGTATAGTTGAGTTGGCTTAGTTTGGTATTTTGTGGCTTCTGAGTTTCATGTCAAACCTAAGGAAAGTCTTCACTAGACTTTTCAGGATTTATTTCATCTAATCTTGTGCATATATTGTGATCCACTTGAAATTTATTCTCTTGTAAGATATGAAGTGTGGATCCAACTATGTTTTCTACATAGTGACTCATTTTTCCCCATTATTGTTTATTATTTTTCCCCATTCCATCAATGGAATGTCTTTTCCATTGATGAATATGCCACCTTTCTCTATGTGAAAACTTTAGCTATGTTGGGTCTGTTTTTGGACTTTATTCCAGTCTATTCCATTGATAAAATATATAGAGGTAGTAAAGAAATATATTCCTTTATGTTAAAATAATTCATAGAACAACTCATCACATCAGAATCTTTCAAAATTCTCAGCATAGGAAGCACTTAGTTATTTTTATGTGTATATCTTGGGGATTTCTGGTGGTGTAAGTTTGAACACTCCACCTTTGTGTTTTTATTTTACTCAGGGATTTTTAAGTTTGTCTCCCTCTGTTTATATCCTTTCTTTAATCCAGAGCTCAGAGCACAAATGGAACTAACATTTTCTGTGTTTTTATAACATGAAGTGTATTTTTTCTGGCCCTTTGTGGAGGGCACAACCCTTTGAGTGTAGCATAAGAAGTAAGAGTTCTGTTTCCTTGAATTTATTTTTTTCAGGTGGAGTAAGAGATGGTAGATTGCCAAGGTGAGGCAGAGGTAGAAGTGAGAGGTCAGTGGTCAGGCAGTGTTAGAAGCTACTCTCAATAGGTTGGAGAAGAGGGTAGGAGGACCCAGTAGGAGGTGATGTCTAGACCAGAACGTGGTGACAGTCACAATTTAGATAGGTGAGTGAAGGTAAAGTTTGTGGGGGCCCCTGACCTGGGTGGTCGTTCTCTTACACCTCTGGCTCATTGTGCAATGATGTTAACAAGGTAGAACAATCATTGAGATTGACAGTTTTATTTTCTTTATTTTTATTAAGGTAACATTGCTTTACAGCCCTGTGTATAATCAGAAATAGAGGATCCCACCTCTTCAGGTACATATCTCTGCATGAGACCTGTAACCACTATAGTCCTTTGTACCCTTTCCCCTCTTCCCTCTGTGCCTCCCTTCTCTGGTGACCTCTGTTTTACGGTTAGAATTCTAGGGGTTGTTACTGGTTTTGTGTTGTCTAGTTAATCCTTAAACTAGCTCTGTTGAGGATATACTGTCTTTTCTGTTTTCAAGACGACAAAATTTTTGAACATTGAGAAGTTAACAAATACTGATCTAAGACAAGGGTAGGGTTGGGTTTTGGAGATAGTAATAAGTAGTACAGAAACTTGCATGTTTATTCTCTGTTTCACTACCTCACTAATGAAGCGGGTCTTTTTCAATGTTCATCTTTTTGTTAAGTTCTTAGACTTAGGGGCAGGGTGCAGAGTTGCTGCAGTTAATAAACTCATGCAAACGCTGACTGACTGGGTGTGCATGGGGTCCATGTGTGCTTTTATAATTCAGTCTTTGTCTACATCTTCTAGAGTTGTTATTCCCTTATCCCTTGTTCATATTTAGTAACAAGGTTAACAAACCATACTTGATTAGATACTTTATTAGCCTAGTGTTGTGTTCATATAAAATAAAGATTTTTTTTTGTTAGTGATTTTGTTTTTTTGAAATAAGCATTTTTTTTTTTTAGTGTATGTATCACTATAAGTCAACATCTATGCTGCATTATGGCCACTAAATTTAAATATAGCACTGTTAATGAAAATGTTAAAAACTGACAATTTAACCTCTTGAATAACAGAACTGGTACATGTAAATGTTACCTTTTCATATTCTGCCAAAGCTCTTAGACTCCTGACACTGGGAAGTTCTGTAATTAGTTATTTGATAGATTTATCTGTGTTTCCCTTACTTAGCTTGTTTCTGGGAGGTTTATTAAAATCTTAGAGGATAGCAGAATGGATGCTTACCATTTTTAAAAGTCAGTGAATGCTATTAATTAAAGTCAGTGAATACAACATTCAGTGTTGCTGAGATGTTCAGAACTTCTGGATGCCCTTCTGTGAAATGGGCTTAATTGCTTTCATGGTTGTAAAGTCAGTTCATCAATCAAATTATATTATTTAAATAATGGGATTTCTTTTTATTTCTTTCTCTTATAAACTTAAAGACAGATGATAGTGAACTGGTTTGTCATGCCATCCTTCACAATATGAAGATGAAATAAAAAAGAGCAGACTTTTATGTCACTTAAAAACTCTGAAATTGAATTTTATTTGCATAGAGATGAACTGAATTTAAAATGAAAGTGATATGATTGGGCATTTAAGATTTTAGAATTTAGTGTTTGCCTTAAAATCTATTTAATGCATTTCCACTTTTGAATTTTTTTGTTAATTATGACCTTCTATGGTGTAATTTATCTGTGGTCTGTAGATCATTTAACACAAACAATAAAATCTGCTCCTTTACACTTCTTTTTTTTTTTAGACATTTGACATGAATTGTTCTCTTCTAAAGGTTTGTCAGGAAATATAGGAATATATATATATATATATCAGAGCATATATGCTAGCTACAGAAGTGGGATGCATATAAAACAAGAAATGATGTCATATTGTAAATGAACATGGCCTTTTCTGATTTTTAATGTTTTTATATAGATAGCCCTACTTTGAAAGCCACCCTCGAAGGCAAAATTTTTCTTTGAGTATTAGTTCCTATTTGTAAATAGGTTATTTGCTCATTTTTAATGAATCACATTATTAAAAGTTGATTTTGTTTAGATCTTAAATGAAACATCAGCCGTATGTTATATCCCTACCGCTTACCTAGCCCCAGGCAAAGGGAGGTCCTTTTACCTCTGGTCTCCTCCAATTTAGGATAAGTCATCACACTGTGGTCTGAGCCTTTTATGTATGCAGCATAAATTACTGTAGGGCACAGTCAGTTAAATTCTTTGTGCAGTACTAATGCAGCATTGGAGAGCTTTTGATCCAGATCATCTTGAGCTCTAGATTCTAAAGTACAAAGAGGTCATGCATTTTTATTTATTTTTTAAAAAAATTTAAATTAATTTTTTTAATTCTTTAAATCACAAACTCAGTAAATGGTTTTGGGGGTATCTCCCCCATCTCTCTCCTTCAAGTGCCTCTTCCATTCTTTCACACCCCACTCTCTGTTGTGTGCTAGTCTGTGTTAAGTCATTTAGTCTCTTTCTTTCCTGTGGTAGTGTTCTGTCATTGGGAGAAGGACTACGTTCTCGGAACCAGGTGAGCCTTCATGGTAGGTTTTCAGTCTTAAGTTTGCGTTGGGCACCCAGTCTATTTTTACTTGTGGTCTTTCCATGCTTTCTCATTGGAGGCTGTCTTCTTCAGCCCTATATCTTTGTTGTTTTGCTGCTTTACCTTATGGTTCTGGCATCAGGTTTAGGGGGCCTCACCTCTTGCCATTGCCGGTGAAGAAGTTTCTCTGTGTTTACAGGCAATTGTGATTGGCTATTGTAGATGATCTCCTCTGCCTCACTTTGCAGCTTTGCTGTGGGGATGATGTCCCCAGTCTTTGGCCTTCCTCTCCTCTCTTGTAGTGGGGGGAAGGGGATCCTTGCAGCTCTGAAATGAGGTCTTGGGTCTTCCAGACCCAGCAAGTGTGTAGGTGCACTTCATGATACTGTGTTTCTATAGATGTTTCTCCTGTCTCACTTGGGTTGATTCTTTCGATTGTCCATCTGCTGTGTCCAGCTCAGGCTTGTGGGCTGGATTTTACCTGGTCCCTCACCTGTTTTATGATGGAATTTATGTTATATATGTTCTTGTTCTTCCTTGAAGACTAGCTGGAGAGTAATGAAATAGAGGGGACACCCCCGCCCGCCAACCCCCCCTCCTGCCCATGCCCTGGTACCTCCCTGCATGGGGGTGGGGCCCAGATGTCTATGTGTGTGCCATCCCAATCCCCCTGTGGGGTGTGGGCCTGGGGGCAAATGCCTTGGCCATTCTGGGCTGCAGATGGCTGCTGTGCAACAACCATCCACTGGTGGATGGGGCTACAACCCCATCTGTCTCCCCTCCTGGGCTCTCCAGATTTGGGAGGGGGGCTTACCCCAGGGTCTTCTCCACCCTTGCTCTCCGCTGGCTAGGGGTGGAGGGGTGGGTACCCCTGGCGGTGTGCAGCTGGCCTTCATGCCCCTGTGCCCTCCTGTCAAGAGAGGTCATGCATTTTTAAATCAGTGTAAAACATCTACTTAGAAGAACATCAATTTAAAAAAGGAATTTCATAAGTAAGTTAATACTGAAGTAAGTTTACCATTAAGAAAAATGCAGTTGATAAGAATTGAGACTGGAGTAAATGAAAGCAAGTGATAGGTATTGAATGCCCACAGTCTATTGATGTGGAATAATCTGATTGATATAAATTGAGACAAACAGTTCAAGTCTCTGGGTGCAGTGAGTAGGCCCAGATGCCTTGTCAGCCTGTATTGCTGGGCAAGAAAAGGAAGGGGCTTCAAAGGCTCCCGTAAGTAACTGATAGTAAAGCCTGTTAGGAGAAGTATCATTTTGTTCATTATCATTTGAAGAATCTTTTCAGCAAATAAACTTGATTTTGTTATGCTCTGGTTTTTGCTAGTGCTTTGCTCTTCTGCTGGAAATTTGGGAAATAAGGAAATACATAACAAAGAAAAAAATCAGTCATAACCCTGTTAATGTATTTTGATAGAGTTACATGCCCATTTGTATGCTGGTTGCCTTTTTTGTATGTATATTAGAGACATAGACACACTCTTTGTTCCCAAACACATTTCGCATTGCAGAGCAAAGGAGATACTACGCTTTGATTTATAACCTTAGGAAAAAAATCAACGTATTGAGAGAACTTTCATGTTCGTATATACACCCCGGTAGTTTTATCATTTAACAGCTGTATTATGTCTCATTGTTTGATTGGTTATATACACATTTTACCCATGTGACCTTGTTATAATTCTTGTAGATTCTTGTAATTTCTTTCCCAGTATATACACAGATGTAATGAAAAGACTTCATTTATTATACCTAATTATTCTCTGGGAATAATAATGTAAAATTGATGATTTGGCTTTTCAATCTGGCATATTAACAAAGGAAGCGCTTGTGTTATTGAACTCTTGTTCCAGTAACACCACATTCTTCAGTTTTAGAATTGGAATAAGAGAATTCTTTAGAGGAATAAGTGAACAGTTAGCTGTGTTAATTCCTCATCTCATATTTCCTCTTGAATCTATCCTGGTCAGATTTGTGTCCCTACAACATGGTGAAGTTTCTCTTGCTTAAGTTGGTTAATAATTTAACAAATTTAAGGAAATGGGGCTCATCTTGATCAACATGTCAGTGACTTTTGCTGTTCAGATACAGTCTTTTTGCCTTCTTTACCTTTGTTTTGCGGTTTTGCTACTACTTTAACTCCTCCCTACTGCTTGGTTTTCTTGACTGGCTGTTTCTTCCTTTTTTCCCATTTTTATGGGATGAGGTACGCCAAGGCTCTGCCTTTATCTTGTCTCCATCTCTATGTTTCGCAGGCAAACCAATTTTGAATTTGTCGATGAATCCTAACAGGTCTTAGGAGAAACCTTTCTGCTTTCCTTTTGGCTATTTAGTACCTCCTGGTTGGTTAACCCTAGTCACTCAGTCTAGAACGTCCTTCAGAGTTATCCCCAAATCCCCATACAACCCACACCTTCCTTTTTAGAATGTCTTGTTTATTTTTCCTTTGAAATATATTCATACTCTACCACATTCTTCCCTGACTCAAACCTATTAAAGCCTTTTGTCCACTCTACTGTTCCCCAGGTACCTTGGGCTGTATTTGTCTAGTACATGTGTGCTGAGTATACAACAAACCTCCTTTATTCTCCTAATATCTTTCTTAACCCCATAGGGAATTTGGAGTCACTTCAAACATACCTTTAGGTGTGACAGAAAACAGGCATGCAAGATACAGAGAGAATAGAAATGACTAGTGGGGCTTTGAATAAATAGGTTCTGTAAGGTTTTTACATGATTGTTAAATGTGGATCAGGAGTTTGGGTCTGACTTCTTGACTATACCATTACAAAATTCTGTGTTCATAAGGACAAAACGTCCATTTGCATTTTAACTACCATCCTACAAAACACAATCCTTTTGTGTGCCAATGTTAATACCTACCTTGGAAATAGACTGGGAGGTGATGCTGGTTTGAAATTCATGGGAAGTGGTTCTAGACAGTCATTGGTAAGATGCTTTCACACATCTGTGTTTTTCTCTGCCTTCCCAGCCTCACCCACCCCCAGTGCATCCAAACGTCTCTGAGGAAAGTAAGAACATACTTGAATATGACAAGTCAGAGATTAGCTCTTTCATGACGAAATAATGAGTTTACTTATCACTGAAAGAGATAGCTCATTGTCAAGCACATTGAATGTTAGCCCAATTGTTCACTTTAATGGATTGAGACTTCTGTTCAGTGTCCAGAGAATATGCTTTGGGCAGTTTACTGTATGATATTGTTTGTGGCCTTTACTAGGAAGTTTTTATATCAAGCAGCTTTCATTGATAATTAATGAGGCAAATTATTGATGAACTTTTTAACTTCAGAAATCCTAACACATAAGTGGAAAGTCAATGTTACTTTAACAGAGAAAATGTCCATCAGTTCAACCTGTTTGCTTGATTAAACTTGAATCTGTTTAAGATTAGTTTGAGGTTAATATAAACCTTTTACCAGAGCTACCATTAACTTTATTAGTAAATAATAATAAATATCAATAAGCTATTAATACTCTTAATAATAGTAAGGTGCAACAGAATCCTTCAAATTTTACCATATGGTCTACACAATTGATATATTTGGGGGAGAAAAGTCAAAATATGTTGTAAATAATGTCACCAATAGCACACTAACTTGAAAATGAAAGCATGGAGTCTGAAAGATTCATTTCCCAGTGATGCTCTTTTCTTTGAGGCTCATCACCTCTAGTCTTACATCTCAGACATTCTTTTAGTATAACAGAGAAGATATTTGGTAGATGGATGGATGGCAGTTAGACATCTTGTCAGTAGTTGCCTAAGAACTTCTCAGAATTTCCTCTTTAATCATTTTGTTTTTCCACTTTAGAGGTGATAGTTTGATTGGGTGTCTATTAAGGGGAGAAAGGATTTGACAGCATGAGGCGATGTTTTAGCGACACATCCCTAATTGTGAGATGTATTTGTTTTTGTGGAGTTTTTCTCGCCCTTGTCCCTCCCTGCCTTGTGACTCTGTTTTCACATTGTCTCCTTTCATTACTGTTGCTGTCTCAGTTTGGCAGACTGTCCTCTCCCCTGTCTATTCAGTTCTGCACACGCTGTCTCTCTTGTCCCGAAGTCTTCCTGAAGCCTGTCACAGAAGTCTTAATACCTTCCTAACTTACCCCCAACTTTATTTCCCCTGTCTGTAATGACTGTGTCTTTTCTCCGAGACTGAGGCAAGAAAATGCAATTTGTCACCCTAGCAAAAACAAACTCCGAATGTTACTGCAGAACCGAGATTAGTGGTGGACTTGGTTGGTGGGGGTCCCAGGGGAATAGGGAAGGGTCCTTTGGTGGTGGTGGTTGTGGGGTGACAACAGCAGTTTGAAGAGGTGTTGAGCTTGTTTTCCCACACTTCTGTACTGTTCAGTCTACCAGTATTATCTCAGTTAGGGAGAAAAAGAAAAAGGAATTTGGTTTTTGTTTTCAGGACCAGCGTAGACCTTTCAAGGGCCGCATCAGAGCTTGGAAAAAGCATTTCGGTTGGGATTTTGACCAGTCTCAGTTTGTTGCTTGGTTTGGAAATTACATGAATTTTTTGGTGAAAAGACTGTTTCTGTTGATGTAGTTTTTAGAAAATACACATGGAAAGAATAATAGGTGTCCTAGTGAAGCATGTTTTCTTTATTCAGTGAGTGCTCTGTCAAGTGGACTTGTTAAAATACGAGCTGCATGGCTGTCTCTGAGGATATGAGGGCTCCCGCATTAGGATAGTTGACTAAACTTTGTTATAAACAATGATTCTAGAAGTTTATTTTTTAATCTATAGGTTATTCCCTGTATCTCTAAAATTGCTATAATTGTACTTTTCAGTGACTCCTTTTCACCAGGATTTAAATAGGCAATAGAAGGATTTTAAGCACATAACATGATCAGTTCTATGTTCTTTAATTTTTAAAAATTAAAAATAAAATCTCTCCAGTATCCCTCTCACCCTTCCTTTGACTCATTCTCTCTTAACCTCAGAAATCTCTGTCTGTTAGGTTCCATCAGTTCTTATAGTTTGTTTTGTTAAACCGTGTACCAAGTACATGTCCATTATTTATCAATCTGTTTTCTTTTACACATAATTCCATTGCACATCTTCCGTTTTGCTGGAAATGGCAATTAGAGTTTATTTTGATCAGCGACACTGTAGAAGACAGGCCTCACAATTTAAGGTACAAAGTTGGAAACTTGGTGGCCCTGTGCATAGAGTCAGCCCTGGCTCCTTGTTGCTAGATGACCATCTAGCCGTGTCCGTGATCAGTCTCTTTGTCTGTAAGATGCAGGCGATGCTTGGAGGGCACAGGGGAGTCACGAGATGTTAGCCACCCTGCACAGCGCTGCCCGGCGCACAGCATCTTTAGCTGCTTGACTCTCGGTAATACACATTCTATGATGTGACGGCATGCACTGAGGAATAGGAATTAAAGAACAGGCTTTTGTGTGGAGAGGGGGCATTTGTGGGCCGAAGCCCGGGTCTGCTGGAAGTGGTGATGCATGAGATCCCACCCCTTATTTCATACAGAAGGAAGCCAGAGTTTGGGCCATTGACTCAAGGGGAAGCATGGAGTTTTCATCCCAGTGACGATATCCTGCCTCTGTTACTCTCCTTCAGTATAGAATAAGAGGTCAAACCACACGGGAACCAGGATGCATTGTTGTGCCTGTTGAACCAGACGCCTTAGGTAGTGCCTGTGGTATTTGAGGTGTCTGTGGTATTTGAGAAACTCACTGTCCAGCAGGTGATGACTGCGGGACTTGGGAAGTTGTGTCTGCATGGCTGAGTCAAGAGCCCACAGTCCTGCCTTAAACTGAGTGCAGCACAGCTGGGTGGAGGCTGTGGAGAGATGCTGCTCTCTGATTGACTACACTGGGTGACTGCTGACTTCATCTTCAGACAGTTCTACTTCCCACATCACACTTCATTGCCAGGGTCAGCAAATCAGTTTTCTCAGCAAGTAAGTGTTAGATGAAGTGGAACATAAGTTATTTTTAACCTCTGTAAGCAAGTTGATATCAGAATAGATAACAAAATAAAACATTTCAGAGTCTTTGAATGGATGTTGTTGCGAGTAAAAATTGATCAGCACTGACCCAGGTTCAGTTCAGTGTCACAAATCATTATTGCTTTATTTGGACATGAAGTAGTAGTCTCTTATTCTGGGAATTAAAAGGTAAGATATGGCCATATCATAGAGGGAGTTTAGTGTCTAAGGTGGGTAAAATAGAAGCAAAAGAATCTTGAAAATAGAAGTAGAGTATAATAATTATCATGGGATTCACTGGAAGGTTGAGGATAGAAGTAAGGAAAGGTCTCAGAAGATAACCAGTGTTGAATCTTAATCCACTTCAATCAGAGCTGCCTTTTTGAGAAGAATGTTAAGTATATTGATAGTGGTTGTATTTTCTAGTCTGTAGATGGGGCAGTCGTAAGGAGAGTGGATTAGTTTGTCCTTTTTTTTTTTAAAGTTGCTTGGGTATGAAGCATATAGAATTTGGACACTAGCAAAAAATACTTTAATTCTTTGGGAATTGTGTTCTACAGTAGTTTTCAATGAGTTGTATTTTCTTAAAACATCATTTTAGTGTTACAGATTTACTAATGAAATAGCAGAGATACTTCCTAAGATGGAACAAAAATTAAGCAAGATTTCATCAACAACTTCCAAAAGCTGTCAAACTTTTAAAAATTGTTTATGAGCTAAGGAGGGCAGATGGAAATTTTATTTATTAATCACTGCATGCTCAGCATACAGTTTTCCAGGGGGGAAGATGACAAACTATTAAAGTATTGAGGGACAAAATACTTTTTTATAGATGCTATCCTTTTGAGAGATAATAAAACAGGTCAGATTGAGAGTAGTATCTATAGTCTATATATTAAAAAAAAAAGACTTAAAACATATTCTTTGGAATTTAAAGAAAATGTTTGCTGTCAGCTAGCTCTTAATTTCTATTTCATGGAATCCTTGAGTTTCGCTTAGGAAAATTAGGATTCTCAGAGGAAATGTGTTGTTTCTGAGATGTTTCTGACTAGCACACGGTTGCTGTGTGATGTCAGAGTAAGAGCGCAGACTAGGTTTTTGGAGGATTTAAAGCTCTCACCCTCACTGGCGGATGCTGGCTGTGTGAGATTGAAGTTCATTTAGTGTCCACATATTTCAGGTGGTATTTCCACAGGTGGTCTTGAATAATCCTTTCATCCCCCCGAGTTATGTGCTTAATAATGCCAACATTTTTCAACCATTATATAAATGGTGTGTTTTAAGGAATATTTTATTTAAAATGAGTAGATGCTGCCTGAACACATTTTGTGGGGAGCCCAGTGTGGTTTGCTAACCTGGGACTCTTCACGTGGTATACTGTTTCCTTAGCTAATGTTCGGACACAGTAGAAGGCGGAGCAGGGAACCTACCGTATCCCCAGTTGTGAGATCAGTTGTCACTGATCTTGGAACACATCCCTCTGCGTTGCATGTCTTGCGATTTACTAACATTGGTCAGTTAGAAAACTGCCAGACACTGGAACTCTGGGTAGCCGGAGGCAGTGATGACCTTGACTTGGCAGTTTGGGGAGCTGACATCCACCTCTTCTAACTGCCTTAAAGTAGCTTATTATGCAAGAGGCCAACCAGCTAGTGAGGCCAACCTGGTGGCAAGCCCAGCTTGAGTTCAGTGCTGTTAGTTCTGTTACCTGAGTTCTTCGTGAAGCTGAACTTGGCTGGAGATTCTCTTGCTATAATTTAGAGTGCAGATGCATGGTTTTTAAATTGGCAGTTCACGGAATAACCAGTGTTACGTATTGTTAGACTTCTCATGATGAATGAATTTAGAGGAAATCTGCCTTAGATCATACAAGCCAGACTGCCAAGTCATTTTGTTTTTCTGGTAGGTACTGTTGCCAGCTTTGGGATTTTCAGCTAAACCTATAATTAAATATTGTTGAATGTTATTTTGATGTTATCTTATTTTGTTCAAATGCGGATTAAATTAGCTGCTGCTGCATTATCGCAGAGTCTCTATGGCTTGGGCAGGTGGCTGGGGTGTAGACAGCTTGAGCACTCCCCCTAGAGAAGCATAGTTTGAGAGTTTCATAAACATTATCTTCTCTCTGTCTTTAACTTTATAGTTCATTATTAATAGCATGGTCTCCTTTATGAAGTCTATCTCTCTTAACCAAGCTAAATAAAGGACCATGTGGCACATATTACTTTTCCATTTCATATTGCTTGTTTTTGGATCTATAGCTTACAGTAATTCTAAGTTCTAGGAGAATTTCAAAAGTTGTAGGAGACAACAGAAATTGATATAACCGATCTGGATATATGTTAGACATGAAATCCATACTGTCATTTTTTGAGGTCTTATAAAAAGGGATGCAAAGTGTGTCTCAAGCTCCATTTCTTTAAATTGCTCCTAGCTGCCCACTTCCTGATAAATATTTATTAAAAATGGCAGGTTAAAAATTGGATTCCTCAGGCAAAATGACTGATTCCATAATTTTGGTAAAGAATGGTAAATATCTGAGACGTTACTCGCCCTCCATCCTCCTCCAAGGAACGAGTGCATAGCAAATATTTATTTCTTGACTAGCAAAACAGCCAACAACTTGGACAATTGCTGTGAAAAAAGAAAATTTCCTAACGTCGTGTATAGAGGTCTGTGAAACTATCTCTTTCTTGTTCCAGAAACACAAATACGTGTTTGGAAAGGTAGAATGATAACAAATAAGATTCGGAAAGACAATGATGGATTAGGCTAGCCTCAAAACTTTAAATTGGGGCTGAGACTTTAAGTAAGAAAGTAAACATAAATGAGATATGGTTTGGGGTGATGAAATTTAAATCTTAACTGGACTAATTGGAGGTGATGAAAGAGATGTTAAAAAAATTTGCACTGATATGCTATCAAAGGGATTTTTAGATGAAGGGCAAATTTATGTTGATTCTGATAAGAAATTAACAGGGGAAAGAAGGCAAACATGTTGACGGAAAAACTGACCTTTGAGAAAGGAAGGTGTGGTGTCAGGATGTATCTAGAGAAAAACAGAAGCTGTTGGAAATGAATTTGAAAGTTACACTTGTTATTAAAGCCTTCAGCAGCTAATGGGACAGGTATTCACAGGAAGAGCTTATTAGGTTTAAAAGCAGTATATGGAAAGTACTTCAACTAGTAGGCTTTCTGGAGGAGAATCTGCCAATCAGAAAGCACTGTGTGGAATGGTTCTGCTTTGTGATGGTCCAGCATCACAAAGGAAGCCTAAAGCTGAGATCTCTAAGTAGCTCTGGAGAATTTGGACGGAGATTAAAAAAAAAAAACAAAACCTATGAAGGAAAAAAACAAACAAAACAAAAATTAAAAACATCTTATGTTCAGCCATCTGTTTTTCCCATTTACATTAGACTGTTAGGATAATTTTAAGAAGAATCATGAATATTTTGCCCTTGTTATTTGGTATATGTTTCTGTCAAACATTTTCATGATTATATTAATTGCAGTTCACAGACTATATGGCAAATAATAGTGCATCTCTTGTGTTTGCCATTATAGAATAGAGAGATTGAATTAACAAGTCTTACCAGAAAAAAATATTTGGAAGAATTTCTAAAAGGTGTCTCTGGACCATCTGCTAGATATTTATCAGCTGTCAGTATCAGTGAGCCCTGTATTTGATACAGACTCTCACAATGTTTCTTATCTGAAAGGAAATGGTGTTGAGACCTTTAATTTGGAACGGCATACTTAGTATTTAAAATTTATATTTAGATGTGAAAACAATTACTTAAACAGTGAGTGCAAATATTGCATAAGAAAGTAGAATCTGAAGAAGTCTTAAAATGGTTCATGGGTCAAAAAATTGAAAAAAAAAGTTTCTCAAAATAATATTTCAAAAATTCTTTCCAAGGTGGTAGAAATCTTATAAAAATACAGAGTCAAATTGTGAAGGCAGTTTGATCAGAAGTCTATTAAGCATTATAGAATGTGCACAGCAAAGTCACATGTTTTTTTCATTTCACTTATATGACCTTGAGCAAATTGATGGAATTTATCTAAGCTTTGACTTTCTAATTAAAAAAAATGCTACCTACAAGATTTGACTCAGGTGAAATGTAAAGGAAGTATGTGGTTATTCACTAATTCTTCTTTCCAGAAATGCTGAGTAGTTTTATATGCCAACCTTTGTTGTTGATCTGGGGATACACCTGTGATGCAGTTATTCTTTTTTTTTTTTCGAAATATATTGTTTGTATTTTTATGTATATATATAATTATATTACATCATTGCATTTCCCTAGGGTTCTCCCTCCACCTCATCACCCATGAACCTTCATCTTGATCTTCTTGTGTTTCTTCCTTCTCTGATTTCTCCCTCCCCTCGACCTCCTCCATTTCCCTAAGTGCTTGCCACAGTTCTGTTGTTAGCTTGTTTTGGCCTTTTCTTGTTCTCTTGTTTGTTATTCCTATATCCCATCTATTGGTGAGACCATGTGGTTTCTGTCTTTTTCTTTGTGACTTACTTCTGATGTAGTTCTTAATGCACATGGTGATAATAGTTCATTAAGAAGGTAACTACTTCCTAGGGTTTAACATTCATAGTAAAGGCAGATCCACCTCTAGTGGCGAATGCAGTATCTGTCATCCCAGACCAGGTTCATTTTCAGTCTTGCCAGACTTGACTTTGTGTTATTCTCTTGAGTTCTTTTCTTTCCAGTTTTTTGGATGTGATCAACCTTATGCATACTCCCAAGGTTTGTCATTGTTTACCTTCTATTAAATTTTAGGCTATGATTTTAATAAATGTGGATATTTTTAAAAGGGATAATTCTACAAGACTCCTTCAATTGTAAGATATAGTTATGAACTACAAGCTCTCTTGACTCATCTCTTTGTAGTTGGTCTCTGTGTAACTGTTGGTCATCCTCTTCCCCTGCTCACCTTGCCCCCCATGTGCCAACTGGTGCGCAGTTTTAGGCTGGTTAGGTGGATGGGGCATGAAGTTTTGTCTCAGTTTACATCTGAAAAGCCAGTAACATTTTAAATTGAAGTCTAGTTATATCCTGGAAGGCTCTTAATTTTGCTTTTCATTGGGGCAAGATACACAGGACGTACTCTTGGCATTTTAAACCTGTTTGAAGTGTAGTATTTTGTAGTTGGGTGCAGCCAGTCTCCAGCACCTTCTCCCCTTGCAAAAGGAAATCTGTATACTCTCTAGGCGACTCAGTATCAAAAAGATGATTTTGGCAAAAATTTCACGAACAGACCACTTCTGCTTATTGGCGATGGTAAGGTTACTTCTTTTCTCTCTCTCCCCCCAGTTTTATTGGGGGATATACTTGTATATTTTTAATTTTATTGACAGATATAATTGGATATGTTTAAAGTGTGCAGCGATCTTTGAGATAACGGAGGTTACATCAGACTAAAAAGTTTTTGATACAGAGGAAATAAGTTAAAGATGAGTGAATGAGTAGGAGAAAATAATTTGCAAAGCATATATCTGTTAAGAAGCTAATTCCTGAAATATATAAGCAATTTGTACAATAAGCAAGCAAATCAACAGATAATTTGATTAAAGAATAGGCTAAAGAGCTATAAGAAGACATAAAAATGGTCAATAGGCACATGAAAAGGTGCTCATTATCAGGGGAGGTTACCACTCCCTTCCCCTCTTCCTCCCTTATTTTTTGGAGACAAGGTCTTACTATTTTTGCCTGTGGAACCGCAGGCTTACATTGCTCAGCCTCAGCTTCCCAGGTAGCTGGGATTACAGGTGCATGCCACCATGGCCAGCTATATTTTTTGGAACTAGGTCCCACTATGTCCCCTCGGCGGGACTCAAACCGTGATCCCTGGCCCTAGCCGCAGCTTCCTAGGCTGCCATTTACAGGCATGCACCACCATGCTGGGCCGGGCGTTTATTTAAGTGTAAAGATTTTTAGAAGGCTTTTTACAGTTAACTAGTGATTCCATAATGTAGACTATAAAAAAAGAATATGTGGATTATTCTATTTTGGTAAATTTAGAATGACTAAGAAATAAACTTACATGGAAGTTTTTTCTTTAAATCATAAGCAAGTTCTTGCAAGGTTTGAACATTGGACAATGAAACTAAGTACATTTGGGCTTTGGGGCAACAGTGTTTATAATGCTGTGAAATACCCTTATCTTTAACCTGTGAAAGGTAACATTTAAGGTCCATAGGGGTGATGGTTAACATTTAAGGTCCATTGGGGTGATAGGTTTCTATTTATTGGTTTCCTTCATTTAGAAATAGTTTCTTTTAGAGATTATTAATTATTTAGTGACACATGGGAGTGATTTTAAGGGAAAAAAATTTTGATTCTTGGAGAAGCCGTTCCTAACTTCCATTTCCCTATGGTTCTATTTTTCAATCTTTCTCAGTATTTTCCTGTTACCCTCTAGTATATGTAGTAGGAATGTTTTTATTGAGGAAAGTTGTTTCCTTTTCCCATTGATTGTTTCAGATGTTCTTGTAACCAGTGTTAACTCACACCTCCTTTTGATAAGGAGTCGTTTGTTCTTATGGTTCTTGTATCTGTAGCAACCTCCTCCACAGGACTCCAAAAATGACTTGATGCTTTATCAGTTTGGTATTTTATGCTATTTTCCTTCCAGCATTTTATTTTAAAGTCTAGCATATATGTTGTGGAAGAAGTGCAAATAGAAATGAAAATTGCATTTTGGTATTTTACATCTTGTCAGCAGATCTTTCACGGTGCTTTCTGGCTGCTGCAGGTATCCTGCTGCACCAATAGTCTAATAGTCAAAATATTACTCTTTCCTAGCAATAGGTGTGTACTTCTTTATTGTTACAGGTAACAATAGAAATTTGAAGTATTCATGAGGTCATCCCCTTAGTCAAGAGCCAATGTCAAAACTTCTGAGAAAAGTAAAACCCATATTTCTTGAAGTCAAGTTCATTAAAAAAAAAAATCTTTTAGTTGGGGGAATATGAGAGAACAGCCTTTGTTTCAATAGCTAATACTGAGTGTTTCTCAGAGCAAGAACAAACAGTGCCCCCTACAGACTTAGAGCTCTGCCAGAGCTTTGCAGAACACAGGGTGATGCTAGCTGAAGCCTGACTTAATGCCGAAGAGTGGGGTTCGTAGCCCACTCAGCAAAGGGAAGGAATTCAGGTAGGGTAGGTCCTGCTGGTACCCATCTGAGTCAGACTCAACCCCATCAGGCAAGGTTTGTGAGGTCACTGGTTTTCATAAGGTTTGCATATAGCACAGAGGTTCCACATGTCTGTCTGACCACAACCCTGACTGAGGTACCATGAGGTCACTGTCACTCACATTCCAGGCCAGTCAAACCCCTGACAGCAAAAAAGATCCCAGATTGTGGACCAGGTTCTTACAGACGTCATTCCTGTCCTTGGTGAAGAGGTGGGTACCCAGATCCCATCCCTCTCAGGGTTCAGAATTTTGGGTGTCTGCTTTGCTCAGCACCAGCATTCACATTGACCTCCCTGGAAGCCATCACAGCACCTGTGGTCTCTGTAAGGCCTCCTGTGACTCACCATGTGCTGGGAAAGTTTTTAAGAATGGCCCAAACCCAGCAGAATTTAATTATTAAAAAGATAAAAGATTGAGTACAATTACAATTTCCACTTAAGCAGAAAACCCAGGATGGAGCAAAAGAACAAAATATTACTCTTCATGAAGTTTGTCTAAACATCAGTGATGAAGGGGGAGGGAGGTGAAGTTGAAGCATCTTTAGATAATGAAAAGATTCAAATTAATTAATAAAATACCATTCATTAAACTATTGGGAAAGAATATATATAGTGCTCAGAAGAAACTGCTTGCAAAGATGTTCTGCCATGCTTTATAATGCAAATGCACATTAAAATATCCCTGGCATATTGTTTTTTTCACCCAGTTGGCCAGCAAACTTAACAACCTCTAGTATACTTTGACTAGAGGTGGGGAATTATTTCCTCTCACATGGAAATATGTGAGATATAATAATGGAAATATACATTGACAGACCTTCCTTGGACGTGCATTTGAAAATGTCTTTGGAATGCACTACTCTGACCTAGAGCTGTAGGTTTAGAATCGTGCCGTAGGTACATACATTGCATGAGTGTTACAGGAAAGGAAGGTGTGTGAGCAAGGTTGTTCATCACAGGTGTAGCTCTTTCAGTAACAGGTGTTCTTTATAGGTCCACATGAACATGGCTGTGGACACCTGTGGCAAAATAACAGAAAAAGCTAGGGATAGTGCTCACCTCAGGAGGGGAACTTAGGTCACTGAGGAAGGCATGAGAGGCAGCTTTTCAGCTGAATAACCTTTACCCAAGTACATGTGTAGGGATGACCTACTTAAATGAAAATCCACAAGAATGATGTTGATTATATGTGAAATCATTTGTGAAACACACCATCAGTGACAGAGGGTATTTGTGCATTCCCCAGAGAGCACTGGTGAGTCCATGTTGGGTACGCTGTTCACTTCAAACTCTGTCTCTCAGAGTGGAGCTTTCCTTGACCCACTCTCCTCACTTTACACCAGCTGGGATGGGCACCCTGTTACATGGTGTTCATGGTGTGTGTACCATATTTGTCTTTGCCAATAAAACCTTAAATATTCAAAGATGCAAATACTCTCAACATTTATCATATAATTTAAGTGTTTTTGTGAATTCCCTGAACTTGTTCCGGAAGGCCTTCTCACCCTAGGGTTTTCCTCCTGTGGCATTGTGCTTCTCTCTGACCTTTAGTGTAATAGCTTTTGGTGTCTTTCTCTGACTTTTTCTCCTCTTCCTGCAACTGGGCTTCATAATTAACTGTAAAGACTTTTAACAAAGAAAAGTTGAAAAAAAGAATCCTTGTGAACGAAAGCACACTCTGCTCATCTTCCACAGTTAGCCTTTTACCGTATTTCCTTTATCATGTTACTTTCCACTTATCCACCTGTCTTAATTAAACTTTAATTTAATAATTCTTAGGGTCATTTTCCAAAATTGTTATCCCCCCCCTTTATTTCAGCTTGCGTGAAATTTGTTTACAGGGCTCCCTTTTGAGGTAGAAATTCATATGGAATGAAATGGAATGAAATTCATATGGAATGAAATGAAATTCATATGCCCAAATCATAAGTGTTAACATTCAGTGAGTTTGATCAGATGTGTAAACCTGTGCACGTCAGTCAAGATCTATATTACCCTCACCCCCAGAAAACTTGCTCCTGTTGCTTCCCACAGCGTTTTTGTATGTCAGTCATTGTTTCTCCTTTTGACTTGTTCTGTTAACATTTTCATCATCTTCTCTACCCTGTTGGGTCAGTGTTTGCCATTAGATAAGATCTGATGTCAAAATATCAGCCAACCCAGCCTCCTTTAAGAGTTGACCTAATCATCAAACCTAGAAGACTAGGCATCTTGCCAACCTTGGAAGTTGTATTCTGATAAGTGCTTGTGGGAACATGAGAGAGAGGGGTGCTGGCTGGAAGGAAGTGCTGGTCTCGTTAATGCCCTGCTTGCAAGGTGTCTCATGTAACAGCTTAGTCGATTGAGGTTGCCCTAAACCTACCGCTCTCTCAAGTGAGGATTTTTACCAGAACACACTTCAGTCACTTGTTTACTCTTGGATAAGGAAGCAAGAGTTATAATGTCTACCTGGGGAGAACATTCTTAGACACAGGGTGGTAGGATGAGCAGGAGGAGGTGGAAGGCTGAGAGACAGGCACAGTGGTTTGCAGTGTTAAGCCACCACATGGGGGCATTCATGCCATCACAGTTCCCTGGAGATTGGAGGACACGGCATGTGTGGACACGTGTCCTATGTCATAAACATCTTGTGAGGTGCAGTGATGACAGTATATTTATGTCTCTGCCTGATGTAATGAAAGTTAGTTACCTCACAGGAAATTCTTCCATAAATATTTTACAGATTGAAAATCCTAGTAGCTTCTTAAATACAATGCTCTGGTTTTTAGGAACTGAGAATCAGAAATACAACAGCAAGATTGTTGACAATCCCCACATGACAGTGCTGTCGGTGTCAAACCAGCTTTCTGGTGGCTAAGTCATATTGCAGGTGCACTTGCTGGTTTGCTTGATAGCCATTATCATTATCCAAACATTTATTAATACCTGTTTTAGTAAGTTCTTAATTTTATGGTGTTTTGTTTTTAGTGCTTACATATTGTAAAGAATACCTACTTTGCTCAGCGAGTTGCTCTTCTTGTGTATGCTTATTTAAACAGTTGTAACTAATGTACATCTCAGAATCTATTGTTTCCTAAACCATACTCTCCTTTCTGGCTTCTCTTATGTAATTCCCAATGGAATAAAGTTATATATCAGCTAGAATGCTCAAAGACTGGGATTTTGCAAAGAAGCTTTTTTTCAGCCAACACAATCTCTTTAGGAAGCATGGAATCAATATATATAATAATGTTTTCAGAGAATCTTTGAACATCTATGTTCTGTGTGGTTTCCATTTACTTTAAAAACTTTCTGACATCCCTAAGATAGATATTAGGATTGTCGTCATTTAACAGTTGAAACAATGTGAGTAGATCGCCTTTGTATAGCTCATAGTATAGCTTGAATTCAAATCCATTTTTACTACTGAAGACTTCACTCACCGTCTGCTCATCTAATGGAGCTGCCTTAAATTAGTTAACAGAGTTAGTTACATTAATGATGCTCTATACTCTTACCTGAGGAAAGTAATCCAGATCCTTCTCAAAGGTAAGTTACCTTTTACTTCTCTCAGCCAACAGTGATATGACCTGTGAGTTCCCATCTCTCCATTCCCTCAGCACATGTGGATAGTGGTTTTAAACTTTCATTATCTTGAAATAGTGGTTTTAAGACTTTAGCAGGGTTCTGAATGGTTCTGATGTACTTCTATTTCATCTTACCTTTAGATACAGCTTAATTGTCATAGGATGTTTTCCAGTATTTATGTAGTGAATTTCTATAATTTGAAGAACAGTATTGAGTTGTCATTTTTTTATTTCTAAGTTATTTCTTTGTAGTTGGAAAATCAAATTAATCTTTTTTTAATCTTCTATATTGTTTCAGCTGCAAAATGGTTGTATTTCCCTTACTGTCTATCACATTATCATGTGCTTTCTGGTGCAACAGCATTACCAGGGTAGTTTTAGCAATAGGGGAAAATTAACAGTTTTTTTGTGTGTACAGCATTGGCCACTTAAGACCTTTAGCATTGGGTGCAGCCAGTAGTTAATCCGATGAATACTCTCATTCTGTACAGTATTTTTGGTGCCTCTCAGTTAATGAGCAGTAAACACACTCAGTTTTGCAGAGTGCGTTGTCAGAGTTAAATTACTGATAGATGTTATTATAGATGTTATATATATAAATCAGTGTTAATACTACATATTTATATTATAAATAATACTTATATAAAACTAGTAAATAAGAAACTGAACATGTACATAATATAATTAAGATGTCTTTTGTATATTCTTATGCAGAAGAAAGAACCTTCTAAATCCAGTGTCAAGAAAAAAGTGACCAAGGTCGCAGAAGCAAAGAAAGTAATGAAGAGAAATTTTAAAGTGAATAAGAAAATAACATTTACTGATGAGGGAGAGGTAAGATTCTGAGTATGTTTTCATTTCTGAAATACAGTCTAAGTATCAAAGAACTTGGATCTCCTAACTTATTCATTGATAAGAGGAAAAATGTTTCTCTAACACATACCGGGGAATTCCTGTCACTACAACTGCAGGTATTTCATCTACTGTACGTTGAAAAAAAGAAAGCTCAGATACTTAATGGTGATAACAATGCAAGGTTGTATTTGAACCCTTTTTAAAGTTTTTTTTTTTTGGGGATGTGTATACTTGTTATGTATTTTATTTTATCTTACTGACTACATGTTTTTACACACATCTTAAATATTTTTGCATACATTTTTGATCACACATATTTTTATACATTATTATTTTTACATTGTTCTATACCCCAAGGTTCTCCCACCTCCATGTTCATCCATGAACTGTCATTTTAATTGCTTGTGCTCATCCCTCTCCTGATTTCACCCTCCCTCCATCACTGTGTCCTATGGAACAAGCAGAAATGTAGGACCACAACAACTGGCCACAGCTGCATTTGTCTTTACTCACTACCTTTGTCTATAGCACTTAGAACAGTAAATCCTCAGAAAATGTTTGTTGCTATGCCAGACAAATAATATACCAGTTGTCTGCTACAGAGATAAAATAAGTATCTTATTTTGATGTGACTGTATTATGTCACATTAACTATGCAGATGCTATCTAACCAGTATCTACCCAATGAAGTATTTTTATTTTAATTAAAAATTTTTAATTTTGAAGTTAACAAAGATTTGGTGGTCAATTTGGAAAGAAGTCTTAGCTTCAGAAACCCACCCAGATTTGCACTAGTAAATGGATTAAAATGGTACATAAGTTGTGAAAGCAAACAACATAGAGTGCAGTTCAAAGTTGTTGGAAGTTGAAGTGTTAGCCTATATAATTGATAAACAATGAATCTTCGTGCAATTACTAAGAAGAGATCAGTACCTCAGAAGCAGGCAGGATTGTAATAGAGTTGTATTACATCAGTTGCTCACTGTCAAATAAGATTAGTGCTGTTAGTGTAATGAGGTTCCTTACTGTGCTGCTAAGTTTAACTGCACAGATTATACCAATTAGCTTCAAGACGAGTATAAATCCTTAATATAAAATGTTTCAGTGTGCACTTGCTGCTAATAGGAGCTCTGTGTGGCAGTGAGCCATGCTGAATCTTGTAACGAAATGCTGAAAGAATAGCCACTCTGCAGCCTCAAAGGGATCAACTTTTCCCCCTGATAGAGATGCAGCATCCAAGCAGGGGATGTCTTCATGGCTTGCTGTTATGGCTGATCCCGCTCATGGGTGGCATGGCTGCTCATGCAGTAGTATTGGTGGCCCCATTCATTCATCGTCAGAAGTGGAGGCTTCGTAGGCATTGCATCTTGGAAAATGACTGTGGCAGAGACAGGGATGAGAGGAGTGCTGATGCCTGTGATGTGTGTGCCCACATCCTCCATTTGCCTGCTGCTTAATTAGTGGTATTTCAAAAACACTGGCAGCTACTTTCTTCCTCCTGGCAACCAGTTTTTAGGTAAAATAAGTTTTTAGGTAAAATAAGAGAAACTTTTTTGCCAAATTGTCTAGAGTTTTACAGCATTAGAACTAGGAAGATTATTGAGTCAAATTTTTTGGAAAAGGAGGCAGGTACCTGGAGAGTAGGTAATGTGTTCTAGATTAGACAGAAGAAGCTGGGACACCCCAACTCTCACATAAAGTATCTTTTTTCTGTGTCATCTTGTACCCAGCCACAACCCATATGTCTAAAAATGTGTTGATTGGACCCAGAAAATGAATTGTTATTTCTGTTCTCACACATAGTATTAGCTAATTCTGCATCAGTTCTGAGCAACACTGTGTGCCAGATACTCCGTTGGGTTCTGAGGCTACATGGCAAGATGTACAATGACCCTCGTGGAGATTGTTTCTAATCAGAGAAACTGGAAGGACAAGCACAGTTCTGTGAGGGAAGTGTTGGAGGCTCACACACGGTGTCCTGTCTGTGTGGACTGCATCTTTCTGGACCTGAGTGGGCAGACTAGCGACTAGGAATGCTGTCAGAGACAGAGGTTGAGGCTGCCACCTCTTCTAGTCCAACTCTCAATTGGTTATGGCAGAATTTCTTCCCTGACTAGGGCAGTCTTTGCTGTGACTTGTTCACTGTGATTCTAACATTTGTTAGAAAGTTTTAAGAAATTCGTATTGTGGGGCAGAAAGTGAATCTGTGCATCATTTCGAAATGATTATACCAAGAAAGCCAGTTTCCTGGTGTTCCCTGTTTCCTGTTCCACATCTACCTTCTCCTATCTGCAGTTAGTTCAGCAGTGGCCACAGATGCAGAAATCCATCTCCAACGATCCTGAGGAGGATGACAGCGCTGGTGGTATCAACTTAGATAAAGCAAAAGAAAGGCTTCAAGAAGAGGACAAATTTGACAAGGAAGAATATAGGAAGAAGATTAAAGCAAAACATCGGGTAAGCTTTCCATCTTGAATTACTGAGTGAAATTAGATATCTTCCTAAATATATCTAAATATGCATTAGATACTCAGTAACATGTAATACTCTTCATTATTTGAACACATTTTAACTCTTTGGTTAGCTGGTGGACTCTGTTACAGACTCTCTGGTTTCTAAGAATGTTATCTAAATCTGCTTTTGGTGGAGATGACCTCAATGATATTAGTGAATATTTTTAAGTTTTTTTTCCTCCCCAAATTTGTTTTTCTTTTGAAATGATTGTAGTTATAAAAAGAGATATATAGGGAGCCCATATTTTCCATTTCTAGAATTTTTTTTTTTTTTTTTTGAGACTAGGTCTCACTATTTTTGCCCATGGAACCGCAGGCTCACGTTGCCCAGAGTACCACAGACTCAAGCCATCCCCAGCCTCAGCTTCCCAGGTAGTTGTGATTATAGTCACATACCACCATGCTCAGCTATTTTTTGGGACTAGGTCTCACTGTGTTGCCCCAAGTGGGACTCGAACTGCAATCCCTAGTCCCAGCTGCTTCATAGGCTGAAGCTTACAGGCACATGCCACTGTGCCCAGCTTCTAGAATGTTTTCTTTAAAGGAAACTGTAGTGTTTTGGGATTTGACTTTTTCGCTTAGTATAATTCTACCTATTCATCCCGGTTGTAGTACTTATCTGTATACTTCTACCATTGGGAAATACTTCATCGTTTGGATACAGTCACAATTTGTTTCACCTTTCAACCATTTGAGTCACAGTGGTAATCACTGAGCCCATTGAAATGGGATACTCCATCTGATCACTGATGACACTGCTGTGCTTTCAGACTACTTAATTTTCACAGAAGAGGACATTTCACTAGATAAGAGTCAATTAATAAGACAAAATCACATTTTAAAGAAGTTTCTACAGCTTACCCTTGAGACAGTGAATGATTTCAGGTTAACACAATAATATAACACCGGTTCTCAGTTCTATATTACCACTATAATAAATTCTGCATTGCATTAGCTTTAAACCTTTGAATGTGGGCATTGGTAATTGCACCGAGGATTCTTGTATCTTTGACCTGTGTGACCTTGTCACTATTTAATGGACCAGTAATTTTTTTAAAAGAACATCAGTTGTCACCCCTTTAACATTTTGATACAGCTTCCCACTAGAATTTGATGGGAGTGAAAACATTTAGGGTTGGAAATGAGTATTGGGAAAAATATTTCACAAACAGAGAACCGGTGAAGCTTAAATGTCTTTGTTGCAGTTGTTGAGCATTCATTTATTGAGTAAACTAAAAATTTCCTGTGTGTTTCTTTAAATTAAATTTAGCCTCAACAATTTGTTATTAAAAAAATCTTTAATTAAATGTGTCAGCAGCTTGTCTCATTTCAGCTTACTATCCAGTTAGAATATTCACCCAAGGGAAGATTGAGTCTAAGGACATTTTATTCTTTTATTTTAAATTGTAGCCAGCAGTAAAAAGAAATATGAAGCAAAAAGAAACATGAATATTCTGCCAAAGAATTTACAGAACTGTGAAAAATTTGCATTCCCATTTGTTCCTGTCCCCCTGTATATGGAAGTTACTAGTTTATCCCGGTTATAGAATAGAATATTTTCTGAAATCTTTAGAAATGTAACTTCAAATTACTAATTGTACATTTATTATACACTGGGTGCCAATCTCTGTCCAAGGCTGTAAAGCAAAGCTATTTGAACATGATTTTCCTCTGTCTTCGGAAAAAACAAATCAAATTATAGTTAACTAGGGATTTGTTCATTGCACAGTCTTTTTTTTTTTTAACTTTTTTTTAAAGACCTAGAAATGAGCAATATATTCACATTGCCCAAAATCAAGTTGATAAAAATTAAGAAGCCTTGCTTCTGCCAAAACCTGTCATTTCTTACTTAATTATTCCTTATAGATAGCGGTCTTATCTCTGATTCTCTATGTAAATTCCAGTCTGTAGGCATTACATATTCTTTTTTTGATATAAAAGGCACTATATTGTATATAGGCGGTTCTATAGTTTTCTACTTTTGCTAATTTTTGATCTTTTAAATCATTTTGTTTGTGCCATTGTTAAAATTGCAGCATTTGGATTTTAAACTGTCACTGTAATTGTCTTATAGTAAAGCTAAACAGAACAGTTTGGGGTTGAATAGTTGGGAGAGAAATCAAAAGAACTTTATGCAGTATCGGTTTTATAGTCAGTCCTTATAAAGTAGATATAAGGTCTTTTTGAAAATAAGTAAAAATTTGTTACGTTGTGTGAAATGGGTATACTCTGCCTGGAATGTGTCTGCCACATCGACTCTGCTGGAAGTCAATGAGAAAATAGCTAAAATCATCTTTCTCTTTAGTGTACTCACCGACTCTTTGGACTATGCTTTGCTAGTCTGATAAATGAGGGGTGAGAACGGGCCTTGGGACCAGCTGGTGGGAGAGCTCCTCTGACTCTATGTCTAGGTCAGCCATGGGGACAACATGGTCCTTTCCTGTTTGAAAAGTAGAACTTGTCACTTTTCCCCGATGACAAATCAGGCTCCTTACTTGATAACACTTGATTCTTGTTTAATTATTTTTCAGTGCTACTCAGATTTTATTTTCTCAACCCTGCACAGATTTTGTCTTAATTGCTTTACCTGAATACATTGTCAGTCTCAAAATTGTATTTTTTTCTTGATTGAGTATATTGCTCATGAGAATGATAATTCTTAGTTCTTCTCACATAAGGTTTCACCTGGGGCAAATGTAATTTTATCTCCCCTTGAAGCTGTCACTTACAATTTTGTAGCTTCTGTGAAAGTATGTTGAGAATTGTATGGACCTTAAGAATACTTGAAATACTAACGTCGGAGTTGACTAATAAGCTTTATTAATGAAGATAGAAAAAAACCGAAGGAACGTTTCATATGACCTCATGAATGCAGGCTGTGTCTGAAAGAACTTTGCATGTAAAAGAAAACTCCATAAAATCCATAACATTTTTTAACATATATTTTTAATAATGTGTAAGATTTTAGAAGCTTTCCTATCCATAGAAAAGTCCTCACGGCATGCTCAATATTGTTCATGATTTTAGCTTAAAAGAAGAGATAAATAAAGGATAAAAAAGGAAAAGGAAATACGGCCTTCAAAGTTTGGTTTGAAAGTAGCTATTGAGCTAGCTGTTTAAAATGAGTAACCTCGCCCACAGTTCTGAGTGTATCGCAGTCTGATACAGGAGTCTCGTCTGGTCACCCTCTCTACCCCAACATCTGTTTTTCCACCACTGGTTACACCTGTCCTTGAGACATAATTGTCAGTGTCTTTGTCCTAGAGAGTTAGAAACCAAACTGCAGTATTTTCACTAGCTTGTAAGTGGGGGCTCAGGAAGGCTATAAACCTAACAGCATCAGTGGGAGCTGAAGTTAGCTGTTCATTTGCTGGAAGCTCAGTAGCTCACTGTGAACTTCAGGGGCCTTTGTGCTTTTGGTTGCTTAGCACTTTCATCTTCATGAGTCTTCATTTTTAAGCATCATTTTCTTCTGACATCATTTAAGCTTCCAGCCTCCCCTGGCCATTTATAAGTGACTGTACTTAACTAGACCATTACTGTTTCCTCTGTTGAACCATTTATCAGAAGGAAAATTACAGCAAAAGCCATAATTTTTGCATATAAAACCATCAGTAAATTGTAAAGGCAGAAGCACTAATTCATGGAAACAATGTATTTTCCCATAATTCAATCAGAACTATGACAGATGGGCCATGGATCACATCATTGACTAGGTTTTGCTTTAATGGAGTGAAAATCTGCTTTGTGGTGTGTCATCATTCTTAACACTGAAAGATTACTTGTGTTTAGGGTGATGATACCTAGTTTAGCAGCTGAGTATAGAGGGAAGCAATTCTTTATGAAGTTCTCTTTCATGCCTTTGAAATGTGCTGGGTTTGCTTTATCCACTTTAGATTGTGTGACCGAATCACATAGCTTTATGGAACTGTAGCTCTGGGCTGCTGGTCAAATGGCACAACATTGCCTTGTGTTCCACATACTATTAGTGTGAATGGTAGAAAATTAAGAAAAAACTAAAGGGACTTTTCAGAAAAACTCTTCCATCATTGTGGGCCCAGAATGGAAGTGGTATGGTAAACTGAAAATTTTGTGATAGTCAAAAAGGAGGGAAGCCATAGCCAGGCATTTGGGAATATCTGTAAGAATATTAATAGTAACAAGCACCTCTTAGTTAACTCTGCACCCAGTAGTTTTTCTGATCACTATATTGTGTGTTACAAATGAACGTCTGAAGTAAGTAAACTAGCTCCACCCATCCTCAGACTCTCACCAAGGTCTTCATTCCTCTGCAGACTTAATTTTTGACAGGTCATCTGTGTTGACCTCTCAAGCCATCAGGTTTTCTTCTGCATCAGGGTATTCTGAAGCAGTGAGTGAAAGGGCGACAGGCATGGGTGATTTTGAAGAAGGACTCACAGATAATGGAAAGTTTTTGAGGACAAGGTAATAAACTCAGGATTGATATAGGCACTGCAGTTACGAGTTTAGATTGGGACCCCAAGTTAAGATACCTTTCTCCAAATGCTCGCTGTTGAGCTCTGCAGTTGTCCCAATGCCCAGTTTTCAGTAACTGATCCCTGAAAACTCAAAGGGCTGATCTGGCTCAGAATGTAGGAGTAAGGAACGCAGCAGAGGAAAAGTGATACTCTTTCCCTTACAATCCTACCCCCTGCCGCTTTCAGTCCTCCTGCCCCCATCACAAGCAGGTCTATTACAAAAAAGGAGCCAGCCTGTTAGTATAAATCTTTACCTGTAGTTTGGAAATGGCCGGCTGGGAGATTTCTCACTCTCCCAAGTCCATAGTATCTTGTGATGCTGGGTTCACCATCTTGCTGTTTGCCTTCTTCATATCCATCACCTGTCATGAGACAAGTATTCCAAAGGACAGAGATCCTAGGGGCTGTGGGACAAGTCTCTGAACTGTTTGTTATCTCCAGTTTTGTTACCTTTTTTGTTTTGTTGGAGCAATAGTGACTGTTGACTGGAGTTGAGGATCAGGGGCAGAGCTAGAGCTTACAGGGTTGGCAAGGTTGCTTCCTAAATGACCAAGCCCCTGGGAAGCCTGACCACATCTGCCTCCCCTGCTCCTGTGTCACTGCAGCCCATCTCGAGCCTGTGCAAGGAGCTCAGTAAATATTTGAAGGAATTAGTGTATCAGTTTTCCTCCCTCTCCTCATATCCTTGTGGTTGGTGCAAGTGCATATATGCAAAGTGGTTTTCATGTGTCATTCAGGCGAACATCTGTAACAGGTCAGAGAACCTTGCTGTGTTCTCTGTTCCTGGGAGGTATTAGGGTTTACTGAGATTTTATTCCAGAAGGATAAGGGAAATGTCTGGAGACCCAGAAATCCAGGTAATCACTCTTCTGTTCACTTTTTTGGTGGTCAGTTTTCTTTCAAAAAAGAGGTAGATGTCCCCTCTGCTGGGAGAACTGGAAACCCAATTCCTTGCCTTGAGGTGTGTGAGGTTTATAGTATTTCATAAAACATACGAGTTGCATTTACAGATTCCCAGATCATGTAGAATGGAATGGTTTGGATATGTAGTCCTGACTGCTGGTGAAATTCCTATCTCATGGCATTTTCTTTTCTGGAACTAAAGACCTTATCGTGCATGAGAAACAAAAGCAGAATAATACCAGCGAGTCTATAAAAAAGGAGTATTTTGTACCTTGAAATGTGATTTTTCTGTTTTTCTAGTCCTTGTGAATTTGATTTTTATTATTGAATTTCATACTTAATCATTTGTAGCATGGCAGAACCGAAGATGAAATTTTGTCTTTTTGTGTGACACAGAATAGCTTTTGCTATCAGTCTATCCTCAAAAATGTAGCAGGAAAATAAAATAATTTAATATATCTGAACCACATAGAAAGGGAGAGGTGCTGAATCTAATAAAATTCACTGTGTCCCCTGAAGTCATTGTACTCCAGACTTGTATGGTGGTTTTGTCATTTTTGGTATCGATAATTGATGCTTATTTTTTAACGAATTTTTTTCCTGCTTAGCAAAGAAAAGCTGTGAGTTCTTACCATGTCCATTTTGCTAATACTTCATGAAGTTCCTCTTCTTCCCTACTCTCTGTTTAGAGGCTAGTGCACATTCTTAAATCCCTGTTCAGGTAGACACTAATGTAGCGTTTACAAGTAAGAAAGTTTTCCAATTTTCCTTTTGTTTCACTCAGTATTGAAACTTCATTCTTTCTGTTGTACTTGTGTTTCTTGTCCTGGTCATGTTCACTTCATGTTTTAGAGGATTTGCATATCCTCCATCCACCAGAGATGTGTAGAAATCTTAAACAGAAGATGTGTTCCATATGCAAGCACATATGAATTCCGAAGCCAATTCCAGTCTGAAATGTAAAATATTCTTCATTGAATGTAGTCAATAGTGGAATTCAATAATAGTGGAAAACTACTCTAGATATTCATTATACAGATTGCTGTAATTAAGTTATATATGTAATTAAAATGACTAGCTGAAACACCCTGCAATAGATTGTTTATTTGTAGATTAAGGACTTTTCTGAAGTGAGCATATCAAGGTTATTCTTTAGAGCTCTCAGTTGCCATTTTCAGATACTCTAATGTGTTGGGTGAAGGCCAGTTACTGAATAATTACAGCAAACTTTTATGTGACTGTTAAATGTGGTTAATTATCTGTTTTTATCCTGCACAGGAAACTGACAAAAATTAATGAAATAATGTCCACAAAATGCGATATGACAAAACAAAAACTCATGGGGTGAAAGACCCATCTAGTAGCAGACCATGGTATAATAAAAGGAAATAAATATTTATCTAGGGCATGTTGATCAGATAAAGCCATATATGGATCTGCAAAGAGAAATGTCCTAAAGCAGGAGAAAGGGCTGCCGACTGTGCTGGAGGGAGGGATGGAGGGAATAGGCCAGAACCACAGTTTTAGTCATGGGTCTGTAATTATTACTCCTGTGACATCAGACCAATTACTAAATTGCATTGCTCTTCACTTGTTTTAAAATGGGGATAGTCATCATACATTTTTGCTTATAGATTTAAACTTATGTAGACATTATAAGCTATGCATAATTAACCATTTCTATTAAGAAATACTATTGTAACTATTTCTGTTAAGAAAATAATAGTAATGAGAATATTACTACTTTGTGCTCATGGATAGATTCTTCCTGGAAAAGTGCAGTATTATTGTTCTGAGATGTTTGATTTTTTTATATGGTGTAGTTTTAAATTCATTTAAGGAGCATCAAAAAAAGACAGTCTTTGTAGAATAACGTAACATGCTGATTTTACTTCCCAAGACATGAGGTGTATTTTATTATTGTTAGAAAGTGGTGTGTGTATGAAAGAAGGGACAAAATAAGAAATACAGGAAGCTATTTCTCAAAACTAAGCATAATTGCAATGATTTTTAAAACTTTTTTTCTTTACTATTATTTTGATTTTATTTTACCATTCTTAAGGACTTGATCTTTGCTGCTTCTATGAAGAATTTGCTGCAAATGTTTAGAAACTGCCATCCATTAAAATTTTTGCTCCTCCCACAATTTGAAAAAAAAAAACTTTAAGGTTATTCAGGTTTTAATGACACAATCATTCCTAGAAACTTACTAGAAAAACAGTTTGATAATGATTAGTTTACCAACTGACTGCTTGTTAAAATAGTACTAGGTAATTTTCACTGTTGAAAGTCACACCTACTAAGTCTCAAACTAGATGGTCTAATTTTAGATTGTATTGGAGAAAAGCACCAGACATGGCATGTGAAGACACAAGTTTGAGATTGTCTCTGTCACTGAACTTTTTGATAATGAGCTATTGGAAGCTTCCAGTTTCTGCCCAGGTCCTTTTCCTCTGACCTTGGTCCTGAAAATGTCCTGAAATTTCCAAGCAGCTTTTAGACTGTTGCTCCGTATAGTGACTGCAAGTTACTTAGTACTTAACAGTTACTGTTTTAGCTGTGTGTTTTGTTTGTTAGTTGGAATAATACCCATATTCTCCAGAGCTGTGGTAGAAACAGTAACAATGACAGAAAATAATTAAATATTATGCATTATTGAGGGGAGTGATACATTCTCAGTTGCCCTTGGAATTTGGGTTTTTGTTTGTTTCACTTAGAATTTAAATTGCTGTTTGAACAGTCTGGAGCCATAGAGATCGAATATGTGAACCCTTTCAAGGCCAGCTACCCTCCTTTCAATTGATTAGTATTAGGATTTTCTACCTTTTTTCCCCTTACATCTTTGTCAGTTTTGGATGGTATTTGATTTTTCCTTCCTGTGTAGCCCCTTTGATTCTCCTGCCACCACAGCATCTGCGATTCATCACCATAGTCCCTGTGCTCCTCCCTCCCCTGTTCTGACCTCACATTTTCTTATTTTTGTGATCTTCAGAAAATGGGTCACAAAATTCAGAAGCAATTTCATGGAATATATTTTGTGAAAATGAACTTGCATTATTTTTGTTGTTAAAATATTGTCAGGGTTTCATACACTTTTTAAATTCTGCTTTTAGACAGAAAGGAAAGTCATTCCTGCACTTTTCCCTTTTTCTAGTAACCAACATGGATTGTGTGACAGTCACAGTGGACATTGTGCTAAGTATTTATGTATTTTTAAAATCTGTGTCTTGGACCAACTTTATGAATTAGGTGCTTATTTTCTCCAGGTTCAGATGAGGAAAGGAGAGAGTATGTAAATAACTAGCCCCAAATTACAGTGCTAGTGAGTAGAACTGGGATTTAATTTCAGAAATGTTTGATGAATGCATAATGAGAACAATACTTACACCAATCTTGTCGTGGGTACTCAGTAAGTATTTCTTGAAAAATGAATGTCACTTATCAGTGGACTTAAGAAAGGAAAATGCATGAATGTTGTCTGATTTGCACCTAATAAAAAATTTTTATGTTGCTAATTTTTCTCTCCTCCCCTCTTTCTGCAGGAGAAAAGATTGAAAGAAAGGGAAGCCAGGAGAGAAGCCAACAAGAGACCAGCAAAGGTAAGAATTTATGTCTTAATGAGACGAATGTAACTTTTAGTGGAATTCAAGTTTCTGTGCTTTTCTGTATGCTGTTCATTTTTACATCGTCGCATTCAGTTGTGAATCCATGCGTGCCTTCATCTACTTTCCCATATTCACTTGTTTCCCCTGTGATACAGGATGGAAAATAGGAAAGGTAATTCACTTTTTGATCCTTGTCTTAGTACCCTCACTTCCTCTTTGTGTTATGTTGCCATACATACAATTTCATAAAGAAAGAATATGGTTGCATGTGGACTGGGCCTGATAGGATTTTAAGCTGTGTCATCTTTAGGTAGAAGCCTGCGTGAACCCACCTTGGTGACAGGTAATTCTGAAAGCATTGGTCACTTTGGTTCAAATCCAAAAATTTAAGGGAAAGGATCCTATTTCCCACCTTCACTATCTATGATAAAGATAAAAAATTGAGCAGTTTCTCCCACGTAGGTATGCACAGTTGAAAACACCATCCATATGCATCTATAATTTCTACCTGGTGCGTTTGACTCTGTAAAAGGTTCAAATTCTGTATTCTGAGGACATTCAGTAGAAATGAATTTCGAGAGCCAGGGCCCAGTGGCGCCGTCATTTCTCATGCTGCATCTCACTGTGCTCTGCCTGACTAGCCATGATTTCTCCCTGGCACTTAGCAAAGATCCGACTCCCTTGAGTAAGCCCATCATGTTTCTTGTCATTTCTTCCATGCTGGCTGGAGCACTTAGAGAGCAGGGCGGAGATGGCAACTCACGCCATGGCTCTCAAGTGGGAGCAGTTACTCTGCAGTTGAAGATGAGAAGACTGCTCACATCCAGTGCCAGACCTCACTCTTGTCTCCAAAAGTGCCTGAAGATGAGCGCCTCTGCCTGTGCGGCCTGACTGTTAAATCAGAGTGGACGCTGCGCATGTTTTTGATGCAGACACGAATTATCATGGCATAGAAATGAGATCACAGGGTGTGTCCTGGGGATAATGGGAATTTTATTTTATTTTGTTTTTTGAGACTAGGTCTCAACTACTCTTGCCTGTGGAACCAAAGGCTCACGTTGCCCAGGGTGCCACGGACTCAAGTAATCCCCAGCCTCAGCTTCCAGAATTTTAGGAGAAAATCTTAAATGTAATGAAAACATTTGGTATTTATGAATATTACATGTTCAGCATAAAAATAAGCCTCTTTTAATTTACCACGAAGCGCTCTTTTCCGTATATAAAATTGAAAAACTGAAAGCGGCAGTATACAGTCAGAAGAAAGCCTCGTTACTGTTACCTTTGTACGTCTTCATGCATATGTGTTTATGTCACTAGATTTCTCTACTTTTGTAATTGTGGATACTCTTATGGTTGTATTTCGTTGTCGTTGAGTAGTAAGAAGTGGCACTCACCCTTGAGCCTGCCTCTTTTATTTCTAAGGTGCTGTGTGGGTTTGGCTTTGATACTCTGCCAAGTGTAAAATAAACATCACACTCCTCAGGCCAGACCGGGGGAATTAGGTGGTCCCTTGGGGGTTTCTCTGCTGTCTCCTCTAGCAAAGGCCATCCCTGGACGCCCACAGCTGCCTGTGTTTACCCTGTGTGGGGTGTTGTGGCTCCCAGGAGGATGCCTTGCTTCTGTCTGCCTGGAGGGCTGTGCTGGGAACAAGTTAAAGAGCAGCCGGTGGCTTTGCTGCTCAGCCAGGAGCTGCTTTCTGGGCCAGAGGCTGCATTTCAGTCTCGCTTGGAGGCACTGTGTCTCATCAAGCAGCCTTGTTTGTGGGTACGGAATGGCAGCCCCTTGTGCGAGTGATGATAGCAGAGGGGCAGGTGGGTGTTTGCAGCCAGAACTCAGACATTCCTCAAGACACAAAGGACTGTAATCCGCGGCAGATTCAAACTGATGGACGGAGCCCAAAAAATTGGTTGGGACCAACTTTTTTGTACCTTGTCACCTTTCAGGCGAGATCGGGCACATTTAGGGTGGTATGGCCGTAGACCCTTGTCACCTTTCAAGGGACAGTGATAGAGATGAAGGCCCTTGTGGTTTTTCAGGTGCTGCTCTCTAAACAGACCCAGAAGATGAGAGTTGGAGGAACTCAGTAAGCGAGTGATGACCCAAAGTTCTGTGATAACCTCAGAGAAAGAAGCGATGTGTGATGGTCAGGCTTCGTTATTGTGGGTGTGCTTTTACTAATGGCTGTGACTTCGTTGTAGAGTCAACTTTGTTCCGTTGGCTACTTCATGCTTCTGTCTTCTAAGGCCCATTCCTCAGCTTCAACTGAGATTACCCCCTTAGTTGCTGACTCTACAGGCTCTCCACAGGGTAGGTTAGTGGTGAAAGAAAGCTGTATTTGCAGACGTATTATACCAGGAAGTACTGGCTTAGCCCATCTATATAGCTATTTTAAGAAACCAGTGTATAAGAACTGAAAATGTGAGAAAGGGAGACTTACATAACTTTTTTTATTCCTTGTTTACTTCATTCAGCAAACATCATGCAATTAGGAGGAATATAGAGGGCACGGAGTACTTATAAGAAATTGGAAAAGCTATTTGAATACAGTTAATGGAATTATTTTTATTTTTCAGAAAAGAGAAGACGTAATGATAGTTTTCAATTCTATGAATCATGGTTGGCCACTGTCTCTTCCTTGCCATAATGAAAGTATTCCTAAGGGAAATTGTTTTAAGTATGAATAGGGTAAGGTGAAGTTGGAACAGATTTTCTGGGAATCTGGTACAACATTTCATTGCAAAATAGATCTAAGATTGGCCTGAATATGCTACGTGAAGTGTCAGGAAAGAAACATGAAATTGAAAAAGGTGTTTTAGGTACCTTATGCTTAGTGATTTGAGAAGTAGAGGCAATGGGGGTATGAAAACTGTCTTTAGCAAAAAACATTTGAACTGCACAGTGGACTCACTTTAGCTAACAAAATAGTCTGTGTTCTCACAGCATCAAAATTTGAAAGCAAGATCAGAAAAAGTGGTTGTAGCATGATCAATAGACCGCATGGCTTTTCTGGCTCAAGGAGGTTACATATACCTGGAAATACACTTCACCTCATTATCCAACTCCATTTCCTCTTGTTACTTGAGACATAGGTTCTTACACCAACCTCTGGTGACCAGAAGAATTTTGCAGATGTAATGGAAGAAACAACAGTGCGAAAACCTGAGGAAGCAGAGCTCCAGAAATATCTCGGTGCTGCTTTTGAAAAGAAAATCAAATTTATTAGACAAAAGTACAAGATTGGTAGACTTGAACTCTGCTTAGGGAGGTGCAGACAACTTGGAGGCATGTAAATACTAGGCAGTTAGATCTTACTTTGAATATGGTACAGATGATAATAACAGTTATTTTCTAGGCTTAAGGAAAATCGTACACAATAATTCAAATAAGGTCATGCACAGTGATTTTGGAGACCTGTAATCATTGTCAGTTTTATCTTGGTTATCCCTTTTTTGGCTTTTATTGCTCTTTTTACTTTAGTGACCCTGGGGCATGTTTTTTGTGTATTTAACAAACAGTAGTCATAGGAAGTAAGTAGATTTTTGGATACCTAAGGTGGTTTCAGTTACTTCTTCCAGCTTAGGAGATGCAAAGAAGTAAAAGCTGTGTAATTTTGGAACATGAACAGACATGAGACTTGGATTAGGATGGTTTTGTAATGCACCGGTCTAAAATGTCTTTTTCTCTGCTCACTAGTGGTTTCATAAAGCAAAGCTAAATTTACTCATTTTTTGTATTCTTTCGGTTCTTGAATGTTCTTCCACTCGTGAAATATTAGTGATGACTCTTAATGTCACCTTTACTGGACAAAGTGAAAAACCCATCCTTGTCAGTCCTTGACATTCCATGTCAGTCTAATGTTTTCTGGTTCATGAAACCTAAGGATGTGATTGCCGCGGTAGAGCCCCAGAAGCTTTGACTAGTATCTTGATAGCCTTAGGGTCTTGATGGTACTTCACTTCCCCAGCAGATGGTCATTTGGGCAGAGCTCTGAACTTCAGTCAGACCAGTTCCTTATTTTTCTCTGTGTATGTGGATCTTTGGGCTTCCAGGGACACTTTAATTTGAAATAGTGGTTAGTCTTCTCAAAGGACCCGAATGTTAAGGTTAAAAGCTAATAAATGACCTAGGTATCTTCACTGACTGTGTTTCCTCAGCACCCTCCTTCTCTTCGTTGTTGTTCTGTGTTTTCTGCATGTTATTTTTTATCTCGTTTTCTGTGTTAGTCCCTTAAAAAAATCCTGCTCTGTGGTACATGGGCTAACAGCTCTTCATGGAAGGTGCCTGAAAGCCAAGTCCTTGAGTGCGGACAGAGCTCAGTCAACCTTGGGACTGAAAAGCAGACTATGTCTTGTTGGCTGGTCCCGGCCGGATGCCATTTCCCTCTCTTGACAGCTCCTCACCCGTGTAAATGAAGGCGCCTGTAGCACATTGACTTTTGTCATGTTTACGTTTTTATGGCTCCATGTGATCTTGATCTGAGCCAAATATATTGAATTGTCCTCAACACAGTGCCTGTGGTATATCGCCAACCTCTCCTAGTGTGTGTGGACACATAACTACCTTCCCACACATTTCACGGCTTATCTACTGAAGGGTGAGCTCTTCTGATGTTAAAAATTGTCAGTGATCATCATTCCTAACCTTTTAAAGTCTTAAACCTTGGCCTTTTTTTCCTTTTTGACAGTGTTTAACATGAAATTAAGATTTTTTTTTGAAGAAAACTTGCTCCTCATTCCATGTACTTCATGTACTCTTTCCAGATCCCTCCATCTCCCTCCCCCCTTGGCATTTCATAATTTTGATATTTTACTGGTCTCTTTCTTCATTCTTAGTGTGGTTTGAAGACATCTAAAGGATTCGTCTATTTTAAACCTAACAGCTTTTTTTATATAATTTAATTAATTAATTTATATATATTTCACATCATTTCCGTCCCTGGGGGTCACCCACCACCTCCCCTTCCCACCCGCTCCAGCTGGTCCCCATTCTCCCCTTGTGCAGTTTCATTTGGTTGACCATATATTAGTGAAACCATTTGGTTTCTGTCCCTTTCTATCTGGCTCGTTTCTGCTAGAATGATTTCTTCTAGGTACATCCAGGTTTC
>PVHY01006107.1:0-77174 GCA_004024945.1 Uropsilus gracilis
GGGTGGGTGGGTGGGTGGTTGACTGGAAATTATGGGGTATTCCTGGATAGCTAAAATTGCTTTCAGGAAACCATCACAATAAGAACATATGTATACAAATGAGCGGTCAGCAAACATTTTCGTAAGTGCAACTAATCAAATCAAATTAGAAAAGGCTAACAAAAGAAGCTTATTTGATAAAAGATGTTGGCTATATTTAAGCATGGAAAGGGAACTTTTCTTCTCTGATCTTTGACCACCTCAACAGGTAACATTCAGGTGGTGGAAAAGGAACACGCTCTCGGATCACTCCACAGAAGCCCTAGAAGTGAAACCACAATTGAAACACAGTATTGGCTCCGAAGGCTTTGGCCACCCAGCAAGAGCACATTGTACCTGGCCACTTCACAGCCCCCACTTTTGGAAACATTCCCAGTTTTACATATTCTTCCTTATTTCTCCCATAAACTATCACAGAAATGCTGTTATTTCAGAGCTCAAACTGCTTTTCAAATCTTCATGAAATAGAAAGCCTTGACAGGTCATCTTTTTCAAATTATATTGAGGAAATACATTTGCTTCTACAATATCCCAAAGGTGAAATATGAAAAGAATATGTTTCTACCTTCAAGTAGCTTAGAGTTTAAATAAATACAGCTAACACAAGATTAGTGAGAAAAAGGAGAAAATGGTCAAGATAACAAGGAGAATTATCCCAGTTCACACTACTTTTGTACTTGCTTCTATTTAAGTGCTAAAATTTGGACTTTTTTCCATTTCCACTTCTTGTGGTCTTATTCCTACGTCTCCTTTAACTGAACAGAGCCAGCATTTAATAGAATCGGACTGATTGGGGTTGGGACCTAAGAAGTCAAGTTCCGTATGGTTTTTGCTGCAGCAAAATCAGCTTCCAAACACATTTTGTACCCAACTTAGTTTTAGTTTCATAACACCTTTTCCTCATCTATGAAAACCTCCTAAGTAGTGGCCCTGCTTGCTTATCTCTTACGTCACTGCCTTGTCTAAAATAGGTGCATGTCAAAACATAGTTTCTCAAACCTACTTTCCTGTAGAGCTTTCTGCAGAACTGGAAATGTTCTGCATCTGTCATGTCCATTCTGATAACCACTGGCCACTGCCACATCTGATTACCCAAATCAAGGCTGGTATGATAGAGGAAATGAGGTTTTAATTAAATTTAAGTGTGGTTGATGGCCATGGGAGTAAACAGCCCAGTTCTAGAAAAAGATGCATTGATACCTCAGGCTTAAAATGTCAAAACCTAAGCTTTGTGTCCCAACTACTACACACCCTCACATGTCCTCCTCATTTTAACAAATGAGGAGTCTTCTAAGTGACTAGATATAAAACCTTCATATGATCTTTAACTCTTTTGTTGCCCAGTACCTTACAACTAATTTCTCAACAAGCCCCACCTATTCAATCTTTGGTATATCCAGAAGTGTGTTGCTTCTCTCCACAACCCCTGCCTAAATTGTAAGCTTCCATGACTGCTGCCTAGCTTCCCAACATCTCACTGCATCAACCTGGCCTCTCCAGCCAGTTCATAGGAACAAGAATACAAATCCTTAGTAATAAAATAGACTTTTTTTTATAACCCAGGTCATGTTTTGCAACTTGGCTCTATTTACTTTTGCAGTTTGTAACAACAGTATAATAATCTGTAATTCTAAGCTGATTTAGTATTTTCCACATCTATAAGCATGTTCTAAAGTCTGTGAAGATGTTATCTACATCTTCACAGGTTCTATTAACAGACAACCTCCCACATCTTAGTGGCTTATACCATTATTAGCTATTGTTTTGGTTAATATTATTTATGTAAAATGGCTAACACAATGTCTAGCAAACAGTAGACATCATAAATGTTGGTCATTATGAACTCAAATAAATGTTTTCTATTATGTGTAATGGTAAGCTGGTCATTTAATTCTAAGTGGGTATTAATATGTAATTATAGGATATTCTTATCACAGACTGGGAAAATATACTGTAATTAAACTGTGGACTAAAATCACAACTGACTATACTCAGAAACATTCTTTTATTGTATTAATGTCACTGTAAGATAAATATGTTTAGAGTTATCTCAATAGCATTACCCAAGACTTATAGGCAGTGCATTGATAAATTAGCAAAATAGATCTATGTTGTCAGAAAATTGTTTTAAATTTTAGTGATTTATTCACAGGTAAATTGAGCACTATAATACTGCTTAAGACACAGAATCAGTTAAGACTATACTTTACTATGTGTGTGTAATACATGCATATCAAAAGCATTCAGCAGATTAATGTGATGAAATGTTGGTTCTGTTAGAAAGATCAGTGTACATTGTAAGAACTATAAATCATTTTGGAAAGAATCAGTGGTGTTCACCCAGAGTCCACATAGCAATCCTGGACAGGATAATTCATAAAGTCTTTGCAAATGTTTGTGTAGCTTCTATTATAGGGAATAATGCTTCTGTTATAGGGAAAATAGTGGGATAGGATAGTTTATTCAGCATGAATAAAGAATAAGTTAACATTATTTCCAACATGGCCAGAAACAAGAGGATATGTTCACAGTAAATTCATAGATCTGTGTCAGCTCTATGTCACATTCTTTTGAATAATGTATGGTATTTATATCTAGAGTAGGGAGGAGTTAATACCAAAGAAAAAAATCAAATGTCACTTAAAACCTATAAAGAAAGGCCGGGCATGGTGGTACATGCCTGTAGGTGGCAGCCTAGGAAGCCACGCCAGCTAGGACCAGGGATGGTGGTTTGAGTCCTGCAGGGGCAGGACTAGTAGCAAGACCTAGTCTCAAAAAAATAGCTGGGTGTGGTGGCACGTGCTTATAATCCCAGCTACATGGGAAGCTGAGGCTGGGGAATGCTTGAGTCTGTGGTACCCCGGGCAACAAGAGTCTGCAGTTCCACAGGCAAAAATAGTGAGACCTAGTCTTTAAAAAAAAAAAAAACAAAAAAACTTATAAAGAGATTAACCATCAAAGTGTTTAATAGGAGATATATCCTTAGAACCTAACAGCATTTGGTGTCTAGACATTATTTGTTGAATAACAAAATGTGACTTTTAAGTTGTAATTTTAGATGTTTAGTATACATTTGTGGATTAAGTGACAGGATATGATTTTTTAAGTTGTAATTTTAATTGTGGCTCTAAAAAGAAACGTCTTAGAATTATTTTTTAAAAGGTTGTAATTTTAAAATGATTGAAATAATGACATAGTGTTTCAGGGTGACCCATGAACTTAATGGTTCTTGGGCTTATACTCAATTGCTTCATCTGCTCAAAAGTATAGCCAATATTTTATTTATTAATATTTCATGTGGCACACAAACCTGATAGCCTTACTAACAGCTTACGTACAAATGCCACAGATGATAGGTCAATCAGTAGGCAGGCAGGCAGGCAGACGAATGGCAGATAGACAGATAACAAATATATGTTATTCCTTTCTATGTGCTTCAAGGCAACATCAAGATAGTATGCAAGGTTGCTATATATGAATATGAATATATCCATTTAATAAAATAGACTGAAAGGAGTTTTACATGAGTTATTGGAACCATCAATATGAAATGGAAAACCTTCCCAAGTATGAATGCTAAATAAAATGTTTATGGTATTGATTTCTCCCTTAAACTACCTAAAGCTTTATTTCTGTGATGAAATCAAAAGTACTAATTATCTCTTTTCAAAAAAAATGTTTTATGTTGCTGGTTGAAACCTTTTTGCCTAATTGAACTAAATATATCTAATAGTTTAAAAAGGAAAAGTTGTCAGTAAAGGCAATTTTAAGTATTTTACCAAGACATTCTCATTGAATAACAGCACCACTGGTTATTGGAAAAATTAACTTCATATATATATATATATATATATATTATATATTTTATATATATATAAAATAGAGCTTTAATATAAGTTATACAGAAATGTACATAAGCTAAGATCTTCAAATTTTTTAATTTAGCTTATATAATGTAATGGTTTCATTTTCTGTTTAAAGATGCTTTACTGGTCTAATAGGATTGGAAAGAGCTCTGCTTACCCCTGTTATTCAGAGTAGGGAGACATGGAGACTAAATAGTTGACAGAAAACAGTGGGAGCATATGGGCTGTGTACATGTAACTGTTTCAACCTCTCAGATTTATCCTATAGTTTTTCTTGGGGTAATTATAGTAATTTTTAGTCTAAAAATCACTAGAAGCATTTTTTTTAATTTCATAGACGCTGGCCAAATGCGCCCAGTCTTACCTTTTCACTCTCCCTACTTGCCAAGGTGATTTAATAATAGGAATAACTGGTGTTTATATAACACATGTATGTTCCGCATTTCACCTGACTCTCACAAGGTAGTCACAAAAGAAAACAGAAGCTAAAGGAAATTTCATAATTTGCTCAAGTCAGGTATGTAGAGGACAGTGCCAGACATGAACACAGGCCTCTAGACTCCAGAGCCCATGTTCATGGCACCCCAACCCACTTTTTATGGTTGATGGGTACGGAAAGTTGCTTAAGGATTTTATTAGAGTAGATCATCATAACATCATACCACTATATAAAAGATATTTCTACTCTGCCTTCTTGCTGTGTGAATAACAAAGACCTAAATTCACCATGACTGCCCTGGAAGGAACAGAGCAGGCATTGTGGAGGCATGATCACAGCTGACGCCCTGAACCCATGAGCTCCTACTGTTTCATAGATGCAAAGTCATGCTACTTCCCCTCCTAACTAATTTACTCTGGATTAAAGCTCCCGCCTGCCTCCAAAACCCCAAACTTTCAGCTGCACCCAATTTCAATTTCCCTGAAAATTCCATGTGCTGAGTTCAGAATCATTTTTCAGGCCACTCTTAAGAATTATTTACATGGGTAGTTATAGTTACATATCCACATCTCTAATTATTGACCCAGGAATTGAGAAAACGCCACTATTGGCACAGAAATTCATGAAAATAAAAAGAAGGCAGGGAATTGCTGGTCATGGTGGCATGCGCTTGCAATCCCAGTTACCTGGGAGACTGAGGCTGGGGGTCACTTAAGTCCATGGGTTCGAGACAACCCTGGGCAACATAGCAAGACCTGGTCTCTTAAAAATTTAAAAAAAAAAAAGAAGGCAGGGAAGATAAATCAGTGGCTGTGTACACCAATATTACAGCTGTTAGATGGTGGAGTGTTTTTGCCTTTGCAGCAATATTAATAATGTTAACGTTTTAATTAATATTATCACTAATAATGTGTAGTTAACAAAATTAAAGTAATTCAACTGATTCACTTTAAATGGGGTATTTATGAAGTTTATTCAAACTAATGGCATTATATCTTCTGAAGCTTTATCTTCCATTAAAACTAGTTCCATTCACCATTACAATCTAAATGAGATTGTATTTTAACATTTTTGAATCTTTGAAATTATTGCTGTCACATCTGAGCAAGCCTTTTCTTTAGGCTTCTTTCTGATAAGAAATTATTTTGTTTTCACGGAGATGGGTTTTTTTGGTCACAGATGTGTAGGGAGAGAACCACTGTATGAGCCAGCCTGAGAAATGGGCCAAGCCTGTCCAGCCACTTGGCAGCTGAGTTACCAGTTCCCTGCTGGTTCCCTGCCTCCTTCAGGGGAGAAAGGCAGCCCACAAACTCCTCAAGTCCTGGTACTCACAGAAAGCCGAGGAATTCACAGAGTGGAACTTTAGTCAAGTTTGGACATTTCCACTTTGTTTTGTGGGACAAGGTCCCTTCTCCAAAAGGATAGTTCTCGTGTCCTTCATTCCAAACAGGAACATGGCAGCCACCAGGCATAACGGGAGTGAGATCCTCTCTGGGCTCAAAGGCATAAAGTTGAATTTCTCAGCAAGTATGAAGAGTTATTTTTCTCAGCAAGTTATTATATATATATATAATAAAATTATATGTGTAATAAATTATATAGTAATATAATAAATAATATAATTTATATATAATAAAATTAATGGTTATTAATGTATAATATATAATATTAGTTATTTTTCTCAGCAAGTCTGGAGAGCAGCACATGCAGTTATTTTTTTTTATGTAAAAATTATATCCTGTAATTTTTCTCTGTTCTATATCTTAGGGAGTTGAATATATTCAAGGGAAAAGGTTTAAAAGTAGCGTGGACTATGCTTTGGGCCTAATTAAGAAGACAGTTACCAGAGAGCATCCTGTGATAACATTCTTTTAGTTATTGCATATGCCATGATGATGATCCTTTATTATTTTTTTTTACTAATCTAGGTCGAACTGGAAGGTATACTCTTATAGAAAAATGGAGAGATACTGAAAGACACTTAGCACCTCATGAAAATCCTATCATATCCTTAAACAAATGGGGACAGTATGCTAGCGATGTGCAGCTTATTTTACGTCGAACGGGGCCATCTCTCAGTGAGAGACCCACTTCAGACAGTGTTGCTCGAATTCCTGAAAGAACTTTATACCGGCAGAGTTTGCCTCCTTTAGCAAAACTGAGACCCCAGATTGACAAATCAATCAAAAGGAGAGAACCTAAGAGGAAATCATTGACATTTACAGGAGGTGCCAAAGGGTTAATGGACATTTTTGGAAAAGGTAAAGAAACTGAATTTAAGCAAAAGGTGCTGAATAACTGCAAAACTACGGCAGATGAGTTAAAGAAGCTGATCCGTTTGCAGACAGAGAAGCTTCAATCCATTGAGAAAGAGCTGGAATCAAATGACATAGAAATACGATTTTGGGAACAAAAATACAATTCTAACCTTGAAGAGGAAATTGTCCGCCTGGAGCAAAAGATCAAAAGAAATGACATAGAAATTGAGGAGGAAGAATTTTGGGAAAACGAGTTACAGATTGAACAGGAAAATGAAAAACAGCTGAAGGATCAACTTCAAGAAATAAGACAGAAAATAACAGAATGTGAGAGTAAATTAAAGGACTACTTGACCCAGATCCAAACTATGGAAAATGGTCTTGAAGCAGAAAAATTGCAACGAGAAGTGCAGGAGGCACAGGTCAATGAAGAAGAGGTCAAAGGGAAGATCGGCAAAGTAAAGGGGGAGATCGACATTCAAGGCCAGCAGAGCCTGCGACTGGAAAATGGCATCAAAGCTGTGGAAAGGTCTCTGGGACAAGCCACCAAACGCTTGCAGGTAAGAACACGTTTATAGACTGGTATCATTGTGAGGTGATTGTCCAGATGCTCTTCCATTTAAAGGTAGAAAACCATCTACCTTGGTTTATCAGTTTCTAAGAGATCCTGTGGCTTATGACAAAGCTAAAATGTGAGATTTGAGAATCCGAGAGTGAATGTTACATGACCCAGCAATACCTTTCCTGGGAATTTATCCCAAGAATATGAAAACACTAATTTGAAGAGATTGATGCACCCCTGTGTTCATAACAGCGCTACTCACAATGGCTAAAACGTGGAAAAAGACTAAAACATCCATTTGATGTATGAGTGGATAGAGTAGTCTGTAAACTCAAGGGAATACTGAGTAGCTATTTTTTTGAGACTAGGTCTTGCTGTTTTTGCCTGTGAATCCACAGGCTCAGGCAGGCTCACGTTGCCCAGGATACCACAGACTCAAGCAATCCCCAGTCTCAGCTTCCCAGGTAGCTGAGATTACAGGCATGCGCCACCACATCCAGCTATTTTTGGGGACTAGATCTCGCTATGTTGCCCTGGGCAGATCTCAAACTGTGATCCTCAGTCCCAGCTGCGCTTCCATAGGCTGGTGCTTACAGGCAAGCTCCACCGTGCCCAGCCTGAGTAACTTTTGAAAATGTTAGACTTACTGTTTGTTATATGGATAGGACTGAAAGGAATCATACTAACTAAAGTAAGTCAGAAAGAGAAAGACAGGTATCATCTAATTTTACTCTTATGTGGCATAAACAAAGCAAAAGCACTAACACATCGCAACAAATTATCTCTCAGACTCTGTGATATCCAGTGGGGAAAGAGAATATAAGGTTACCAGGGGGCAGAGAAGGTGGGGAGGAGGGAAGGGGAGGGAGGGCAGAGTAAGAAAGGGCACTAGAACCTTGGTGGGGGACAGGAGGAGGTGAGTCTCACACACACTTAGTGTGCAATTTTCATAGTATTATAAATCAGTGGTTAAAAATATAATTTATTTTAAAATAAATAAATAAAAATCCCATAGCAAGAATCTTGTGGACATCTTGCTTTGCTCACACTGTGATACAAATCTTCATATTTGATCTTGTGAAAACTTTTCAGCAGTTTACAAAAAATAAGAACTGAATTCCACAGATCTAGTGACTATTAATTTACAGTCAATTATGGAGTAGATAATAGGAAAATTTAATTATAAGTAGCTTTGCAAGATTGTGATAAACACTGAAATGGATGGAAACCAGTCCTTGCTTCATGACAGTTGACTTATATCATCAGGTGTGTAGTGTATTCATTGAGAGAACAGATTGAAGAAGCCATCACCTTTATTTACACATTTGTTGGCCCCTGCTACAGAGTGAAAGTGACCTCATTAGCTCACTGCATCCATGGAAACCAGTTTTGGGGAATATGCTCCTGTGAATGCACGGTCCCCACACTTGGTCCCTGTAGCAAGTAGATTCTCACCGGGATGTCTGTAGCTGGCCAATAGTGACTCTACCAATTAAAAAAAAAAAATGTCACTTCTATCTAGGACAAGGAACAGGAACTGGAGCAGTTGACTAAAGAGCTGCGACAAGTCAACCTCCAGCAGTTTATCCAGCAGACAGGGACAAAAGTGACCGTTTTGCCAGCGGAGCCCATTGAAGTAGAGGCCTCACACGCAGACATAGAAAGGGGTAAGATGCTGAGAAAAATGCACTGTTTTACTTGGTTCTCCCAGGTTAACTTTGAACACACTGTTGGCATGCAGTGGGAGTGCTGTCCTCCCATTCAGAGCTAATTCATTTAGAAGATGTTTTAATATGCTTCCCTTTCCAGGGAAGGGAATAAGTATTTTGCTTATTTAGATAAGCATGTGTTTACCAAAATGCATCTTGGTCCTATTAAACCACTTCTCTGTTGTTTTTTTCTCCCTGAAGTCTGTAGTAAGTCATATGTAGTCTCTTTACTTGAGGAGTGGAGTCTCTGCACATCGCCCAAAGTCTATATTAGTTAAATTGGTCCTGTAGTTGGACACTTCTAAATCTGTACATACGGTCTGAGCCTTCAAGGAAAAGAAGTAAAATGCTCATCCTTTGAAAAACATCATTAACTGTTCATATCACTGCAAGCTTTTGTCCTAGGGGCACTCCAAGTGAAGGTAGCCTCTCCTTCCACCCAACACCCCAGGGGCTTGCAGTCATTTCTCTTTGCTCTTGAAGGCTGTGGGGAAAAGTTCCAGGCATTCATATTGCTGAGGACTCCAAGTTGATGCATGAACTGAGTGACTCCCTGTTTTTCCTGTTTAGAGCCTCCATTCCAGTCTGGGTCCTTGAAGCGACCTGGCTCGTCTCGGCAGCTTCCCAGTAATCTCCGTGTTCTCCAGAACCCCTTCTCATCTGGTTTTAACCCAGAAGGCATCTATGTATGACGTATCTGTATTTAGGGGAGAGACCCAGAGTGATTCCAGGGACGGTAAAGTTCCCTCTCTGACTAGTGCCAATGATGAACAGAGGATATACATCACAGGTCACAGTATCTTTTTCTGCCCTAAATTGCACACCACCCGGAGCCCTACCCTGTGCACTGAGGCTAAAGAACAAAGAAACTGTGTCTGCACACGTCAAAAGTGTTGACGCTTCTATCCAGCAGCTGTAATGCAAAGCCTTCAATTTTTATCCATAGCATGTTGAGAGCATTCAGGAGAGTATTTTGTCCTGTGTGTATACATAAGTAAATCCACAACTTCAGAGTGAAGAGAGATATGTGGCTGGCTAACTTTCACTTTAATTTATTCCACGTAATCCACTAATGTGTGAATGTTTCTGTGCTGTTTTTTGTTAATCCTCGTCCTGTGACAAGTACATTACCTGTGATGTGGTGATGCATGTTCTCAGACTCTACCCCGCATTGCCAATTGGAGCCGCACAGGTGTTGTAGAGCACACCAGCCAAGGCCCCACTGGCATTTATTTTGTGAACCTGTCCTAGCCATTGCTTACTTTGGTGACATAATTCAGGTTTTCTTTTTAATCTAGAGTTTAATCTTTTCTCTACAGTATTTCTAGTTTATGAATGACCACATACCAGAACAGAAATATTTTCATGAGATAAGTTATACATTTAAAGTATTTGCAGTGCTTCAGACACTGTTGAGCCAAACTGTACTTGTTATCTGTCCAGACAAGCATGGTAGTTTCCTGATGCATTATATGTCTTTCTGCCCTGCCTTATCTTCATGAATCCTCAGAATTATCATAATGCCTAAGTTAGAGATAGCTGCGGAGCTGGTGGGTCTGCTTCAGGAAGACAGCTCTCAGTGACTCAGCTAAAAATAACCCACTTTGTAGGTATAGCCCATCAGTATGCACACCCACAGGTAAATTCTTGTTCATTCATCATTCCCTCTCTATGCTATGGACTTTAATCTTAGTGAAAGTAGATTGGAGTTTAGGTACTTTTTAACCAAGGAAATAGAGTTAAATTGAGCATATGTTTTCATTTTCAAACTTGACTTTTACAGGACATTAGCCTCCATTTGTGGATATATTTTCCTATTTATCAAACCAAAAATGAGTCAATCTCCCGCCCATGAGTAGTGATATAACTCTGAGCCTCACTGGAGAGATGCGATCTGTTACCTCTTCGTCATTTTCACATTCCTTCTGATAAAACTTTGGTACCATATTATTAATACCTTTACTCTGAAAATCCGAATAGCTTTTAATTCTGAGGAAAATACATTCTCTATATTATTTACATGCAACAGAGTTCAAGTGGATTAGTATATTAATGCCATGGTAACAATAGACATATTACATCTTATGCATGAGGGCAACTTTGGATGTTTTAACACATTTGACTTATTTTTGGTTTAATGAATGCTGAGAATGCTGCTATATTTAGATTTACAATGAAAAACTTTAAGAATGGTTATGAAAATACATAGGAGCTTCTAAAGAACTGAAAGTATTAATGCAGAGTTGCCTTTTCTAGTGCAGCTAAATGGCTGACCTCAACTAAAGATATTGTTTTCTTTGGGTTCTTGGAGTTATCAAGTTGACCTTGCCATTATACTGTTTGTGAATAACTTGAGAAATTACCTAGATAACCACACCTATATGCTTTTGCTCTCAATTTATAATCGTTATTTCATATGTACATACTATATTTAAAATGAGGAAAATTTAAAAGTTAAATAATTTGTAGATTTTGTGACAATAATGACTTATGTATGCCCAGTATATGCCTTATTTTTAAAGAATTCCATCCTCTACAGAGTCATTTTCTTACTGTCGTTCAGAGAAATTGAGATCTTATTCACAAAGAAAAACATTTTTATAAATTTGACATATCCTATTTAAATCAAAATGTTAAACTGAAGGTACACTGTACTTTAAAGTTGTAAATTGCAATAATGCCTTGGTATGTCATTAAAAAAACACAAAGTCAGTAGCCAACTGAATAGTGATCAAATATTGTCAGCGTTAACCTCATGGCTTCAGAGAGAGCCTCGCAGTACCCTTCCCGCCAGCGGAAGCCTGGTTTCCAAAGTGGTGGCCCAGTTAATCCCTTGAACAGCTGTGCCTGAGTCCTCAAGCTGCCAGTGGTCTTCATGGACCTGGTACAGGTAAAGGGGGTATGGGGGAGTATAAGTATGAATCTTGTGAAAGCATCAAGCAGCTGGCCTTTTAAAGCAGTTCTATTACTTCTGAAAGCACATCTCTAAGAAATATTTTCTAAGTCTTTTTTTAAAACAAAGGAAAGGAAGTCATTTCCCTAGAACAGCTTAAGGATAGTCTATTCCTGGTCATTTTTATCTTTTATAAATACAAATGAATTAGATTAAGTGCCACATCTTTGGATACATTTCAGAGCAGGGAGTGGGAAATGGTATGCAAAAATACCTACTATAAAATTTTGCATCTGGGGGGACAATTCAGGTTCTGAATATCAAATTAGATCACAAGCTTTTTAAAAAAATTATTACACACCAGAAGTTTTATTGCCATTTTCTACAGGTATTAAATACATTGGAAGATCATTTGAAAGGGCATGTGTGTTTGACCTTTGGAGTGTCTATCATCCTCAGAGAATGGCCCCAGAGGCCTGCCTCAGTCCTTCTGTTGTTCTTAGGAATACTTTGGGTTTGCTAGCACTTGTGTGTTGTTTTGACACACTGGGAGACTTTGATTCATACAATAGGAGTTCACCACTTAACCAGGCAGGCACCTCTGACCTATTATCAACTCCTGAAGTTCCAATTCGTCATAATCTTTAGCTAGAACAAAACTGAAACAGTGAAAATGGAGAATTTGCGGTGTGAAATGGGAATTCTGACCATGTTTACGAAGAACAAATAAGTCCTTGCTTCCAGAGCATAAATGAAATTTGTTCCTACATTAAAAGAAAACTTTCTTTGTGAATAAGAGCAAAATGGTCTTTAGAGAAGACAGACTTCATTTAAAGTCATCTCTGTGAACATCTTTCCAAGTCAGAACTGTGAGAAGGAATTGAAATAATATGGAAAAGGCAGAAACTTGAGATTTGAGGTGTGCAAAGGGCATCAGCAGAGGGGCAGTTCCCTCGCATTGCCTTTGAACAATTGGGCCTTAATTTACTTGTAAATAATATGCTGTGTTCACATCCCTCTTCTTCCCAAATTTGTAGTGATAAGTCTGTATTGTATTCAAATTTAGCTCATAAGTGTTACTTTAATATTATGTCCATTTTTTTAAGTTGCATGTTTATGCTATTTGCTACAGTATTTTTTTTAAGTGTGGGTGAAGGCCATCAGCTGTGTGGAGAAGACAAAACAATCACTATTTATTCTGTATTGCTGCTTTACATTTTCAGAATAAGCTTTCAATGCCAGGACAGTGACTGCTTGGAAGCTGCAGGAGCTCTATTCCAATGCATTTTATATATTTTTAGAAACCAAATAAATGCAGATAACTATTTAGTATACTAATTATATTAAACCAGCAGAAATATAAAGGCAATAAAATATATACATATATATGGGGAGGGGAAAGATTAAAAAATAGGTTTACAGCCAGACATGATGATAGCCCTAAATGTGTTTCTCAGTGTTTTTCTTTATTGACCCTAGAAGGATTTGAGTTGCTGCAGCTTTAAACAGAAAATTGCCACCGTCACTAATTGTGAATATAAGTCTGCTTTCAGTACTGTATTTGCCTTGCTTATGTACAAATAAAATGTCTGTAATCTGTATTATATGTAATTATTCTTTTGACTTTCATTTCAAATGTATACTTTCTGATTATTATCATGAGCTGTAAAACAAATGATTACTATCTTATATTCTCCCAAATAATAAATTTTCAGGATTCATTGGGGCATTACAATTGCTTGTTTGTTTTGTTATGTATTTAATTTTGTAAAATAATTTTTATTTCCTTTTTTAAAAAATGCCAAAGAGAGTAGGTGCACATCAATGACACAGAATCACATCTTTGTGAAAATAATGTTATAACTTAAGAGTCATCTCTTTGGAAAAGGCAGCTACTTTATCTAAATCTAAGCGGATTAAGAAATTGATATGCCTCCCTTTTATTTCAAAAGTAGAAGAAAAAATATTTCTTGATGAAGCTCTTTATTCCCAGATCTTCTAGAATCCACAGGCGAGAGGGTTAACAATTTGGTGTCAACTCGGTGCTGGGGCAAAGAGGAGCCTCTCAGCCATCCGGGAACTTCTCCCAAGTCCCATGATGAAAAAGAGCTCATGGGATTGTTTTCTCAAATTTTATTAATTTGCAAATTGTTTACATAGCTATGTAGTTTTACAGGAGAACAGCTTTGCCCCTTCAGCAGAATCTCAATCACATGACTTCCTGAATCTAAACCTTTCAGAACATTCCTGTAATCCATGTTATGCTCCAAGGGCTTTACAGTACCCAACTTCTGCCTTTTCACTACTTTTTAATATAAATGTAATGTCAAGTACATAAGTTGGATTTTTTTTTTTTTTTTGAGACTAGATCTCACTTTTGTTGCCTGGGGTAGTCCCAGTCCTGAGGACTAAAGCGATTACCAGCCTCAACCTCCCAGGTAGCTGGGATTACAGGTGCCTGCCCCTGCACCTGGCTGCTTTTTTCGAGACCAGGTCTTGCTATGTTGCCCGGGGTAGTTTCGGGAGATTACATGAACTCAAGTGATCCCTGACCTCTTGCCTCCCAACGCTTGGATTACAGGCTTGTGCCACCACTCCTGGTGACAAATTAGACTTTTGTTGTTGTCATAAATAGGAGTCAGCTCTTGATGAAGAAATGATACATGGAGTATGTTACTATAAAACCAAAGATTAGATGAGAAGTAATATCAAAATGTAAGTCATCTTTTCCCTAGTTTGGGAGACTTCTAGAATTTTACTTAACTCTGTCCTCTAAAGTTCTAAGTCTTATTAATAGCAGAATAAGAATAAACCCCTATCTGCCCAACTCTTCTCCTGTAACCACTCCCTAGTTCCCTAAGGAAGACCTGTGGAACAGGAAGAACATGCTGGCCACTTTGGCTTTCCCAGTCCTGCAGTGGTGAGCTGCTGCTGTTGGGGACACCAGCCCTACATTAGTAGGATTTGCTTTGCACCCTTGTGGAGTGTGTCTCTGTTGGGGGGGGGGGGTCCCAGTCTAACCACCACCATAGGAACCATAGGCGTAAGAGAGGCATGACTGGGAGTCACCAGGAGGCTTTATCTCAACACGGACCTCAGCTGTCCCTGGAAAAGGGACCCAGAGGAGGTCCATGGTGCAGCTAGAAGATGAAGATGTGGAGAGCAAGGGTATCTTAGAGAGATGGTTGCTAGATCTCAGATTGGGAAGGACCTTGGATGCCTTGAGGAGTTTGGACTGGACCCTGAGAGCTGAGGAGAGTTTAGCATGTAAATAAAAGGGTCAGATTAGTACACAAGAAAGTCCTTTTGGCCAGCCCTGTGGAGGACTAACTGGAAAAGGGGTCTGGTGAGAGACAAGGAAAGACCACATGGGGAGTGTGCAGGTGAGCAGACCTGAGGTACCAGAATGGAAAAGGTAACTGGGGTGAAGGGAGGGATCTTTGTGCCAGAGAACAAGAACAACAAACACAGTGCCTATAGACAGCCCAGGTTTCATGAGCAAAGAAAGGATCCAATGTTTAAGAGGCGGAGACAGAGAAGAACCAAAACTGCAGATGCTGGACAGTTCTCCATGGCCCCACTGACCGGTGGGAACCGTGCTGTGCTGGATCTGTGTGGTAAGTGGTCCCAGGGCACATGGGACTGACCAGGAGGAGAAGCAAGGACATAGGACAGGGGGTTGCATGTGAACCCAGAACTTGGTCTTCAACACCTGCCTCCCCCCTGCAGTGCACCCTGCTGCCTGGCCTGGAAGATGGTATAGCTGTGGGGAAATGCCCTTTGCAGCTTCCGATTTAACCTTGGAAGAATCTGCTCTTCACCTGGGATGTTGGAGTGTTTTTTCCCAACATCATGTTTGACTTGGTTGGCTCTTCCAACCAAGTCAGGTTCATCCATCTGCCATGAGAATGTGTCCGGAATGATAGAAAGTCCTGACCATGGTCTGGAATGAAAGGATGTAGGAGGCTGGATACCACCAACACGGTCTATGCCAGCCCAATCTTTATCATGTTCCTGTAACTCCTGAAAGTATGAACATCAAACAAGCAAATGAGAATCCTTAGTAATCAATGATGTTTAAAGTACGAGGCAAATCACAGACTTATTTTTTGAGAAAATAAGACAATGAGTTTTAGTGCTCTGTGGCGACAAGTAACACACAAAAAGAGGATGGGGAGAGCACAGTGGCCCCTACGCAGAAGCTACCCATGCTCTGCCGAGGTAGACCAGGCACTGCAGAGGCCCACTTCCACGTCATCCCCACCAAGTGGTCCTGTATCAGAGGCCTCAAAGATTGTACCATCCTCCCTCCTTTGACAGACTAAAAATGAAACAAGCAACTTTTATTGACCCAAAATGACTGCACTTCAGATATTCAGGGCCATCTGTTAGGCCCCCTAATGTTTTCATTCCCAGCCTAAATATTCATCATTCTTCCAAAGTCTAGTTTCCAGCCGCATCGCTCCTGATCATGCTCTCTATTTCTCTGGAAAGTGGCGCCAGGGCCAACCTCACAGCTGCATTGTGACTAGTCCAGGTCAGCGCTGAGGAGCGCCATTTGTGAGTAAGCAGCCTGAAGCCAAGCTGGGTGGGTGGTTAGTTTCTCGTGAACTTTATTTTGTCAACTCATTAGGCTGAGAGTTGACTAAAAAAATGTTATCTTTTTTTACATTTTCTGTCATCAGTGAAATCTTTACTAATTCACGTTTGAACTTGAGCTGTAGGATACATTGCAGAATTGTAACTCACACAAATACCTCTGAACAACTGGAGAGTAGTGAATCCAGAAGGGAAATGTGAGCTTTCACATCATATCAATAACAAGGGGAACTTTGTTGGGGGTTACAGGAGCACATGGGTGGTGATTGGGAAGGAGGATCAGGGAGGACTCTGGTGAGCTGGCTGGCTCCAGTCCCCAAGTCCTGCGCTTTCGCTCAGTCATCAGTATTGAGTGTCTACCTGCTGTGTGCTGGACACTGAGGTTATAGCAGTGAACACAACAGGCCAGTATCCTTGCCCATGTGGAGCTGATACTCTAAGGGGAAAGACAACAGAACAAAGAAGTAAAAAACAATACTTTTGACTGTGATAAGAACTAAGAAAGAAAAACACAAAGCAGAAAAAACTAGAATTAGGAAAAGAATTGCAAAATTATACAAGTCTGGGGAGACCTCTTTTGGAAGGTACCTTGAAATAAAGACCTGGAGATGGGAGAAAACCTGGGAGACTTGTGGTGTGGTGTCTGGTTTTTCATTTCCAGCAACTGACTTGCACACTCCATATAAGCTGGTTCTTGGCCATGAACTTGTCACCCCTTCCCATTGCTCACTCCATCAATCTTCTTAAATCGAACAAAGAGAGACAATATTTGACAGGTATTTAAAAGTATTTAAAAGCTGAATTGAATTACTCTTAAGCCTTAACAAATTCATAGATAAAATATACTATGAACAGACTTTGTTCTGCCCACACTAGTGATGAAAGGGATGTTGTATTTTGCAGACATCACCTCCATATGCAATGCAGCTTGTAACGTAAAGATGTAGTTTTTGGTTTTGGGTTTTTGTTTTGCTTTTTTTTTTCATTCAAAATCTTAAAAACACTCCATCTGCCACCTCTAGACCGGAGTCGCAGTCTTTATGGAAGGCCTCTGTAAGGTACCCAGGGACTGCTGGAAAAGGACTCCCCAAAGGAAGCGTTGTGGCAGTATGTTGCTCAGCATGCGCTGAGTCAGGTGAGGAGGAGGGAATGGCAAGAGACAGGGTACACCTTGCAGGAACTTGGGCTTCTTCAGGCAGACAGCAGAGAGCCAACCCAGGATAAGATGAGACTGGCTTCCAGAAGCGTCAGGTCTATGGCACAGTGACAAGCACAAGGAAAGGTGACTAAATGGGCCTGCTGACTGTCCAGCTCACTCTTGCCCACAGACCGCTAATAAGTCCCTGTGACAGCTCCTCCTTCCCTGAGCATACATGTGATCTAGCCCTTGGAAGCCAGTAGGTGGACCTAATTGGAAAATTCTACAGCTACAGTGCAGGGACGGGTAGAAAAAGATTGCTCTACAGGTCTGCTTTTAAAAAGAAAGGAAAAGTAACTGAGCTGACTTGTCCCTGACACCCTTGCCCCCAGGTTTGGTTGGCCTGTTATATGCTAATCCTTTACTTCCTGGCACAAGGATGGCCCTTGTGCCCCTCTTGCCCTCCTGCCTCTCCCAGACCCTGGCACAAAATATGTGCTCAGTAAATATTAATGGAATGAAAAAAGGAATGAATTTCATCTTGCGTGTGAGAGAACATAAACTCATTAACCAACCCAAATGACTAAGAAGTGAGATAGAAAAACAGATCTGTTCTCCCTGGCTCTGCAGCCTGCCTACCCTGCACTCATCTCTAGGCTTCAGCAGGAGTGCTGGGGAGGTGAGGGCACTTCTTACTGCCTTTCCTCTGCTTGGCAGCAGAGTGCAGTCTCAACTTCTTGAATATGTTGGCACCTACTGGGAATGTCTGTGTTGTAGGAGTCAACCTATATGGCCCAGTGGCCTTCTTTTCATTTAAGGCCCAAATGGCCCAAAGTGCCTTATAATCATTCTCTTGGTTGTTTTTTTGTTTGTTAGTTTGTTTTGTTTTTTGTTTTTCTATTTACATCTACAGCCCTGGCTCTACCAATTTAGCTACTGGAGGGTGCATTTGGTTTTTTTTTCCCATTTATTATAACTCAGAGAAAAGGCATTTTCAATGGCTGTTCCTCAACACTGTGGACCATTTATGTGATTTTTAAAAAGCCCTACTTTCTCCACTGTGACCTTTCATCCCTTGTGTGTTTTCAGCTTCTTGGACTCCAACGACACAAACACCCAAGATGGAAACACATGGTGTTTGTGTTTCTCCAGTGCTCTGAGTTCAGAATCATCTCTCATTCTGGATGTAGAAATCTCATCTCTGTCCCAGATACTTACGGGGTTACATAACCTGAGGTCAGCCCTGATCCACCCAATGCCAAGTCCCAGGTCTATTTCCACAGCCCAGGTGCCCCTGCCGCTATCCCTTGCCTCTTGCCCAGAGCCGCATGGCTCAGCAGGTTCCCTCCATCTGCTGTATCTGCTTTCCTCCCTCTCCTGCGCGAAAAGCTCCATCTCACAGAGCTCCTGTTCCAAAACCTAATTCCATTAGGTTTTGTGTCTTGAAAATAAGCAGAATAAATAGTCTGCCCACGTGGAAATCAGTATGACTTCATCTTATGATGCACCAAGACAAATTCCCAAAGCCCGAATGACCCAAAGATTTTTATATACCTTCTCTTGTTTAGCTTTTTTTTTTTCTATTTATTACAACTCAGAGAATAGGCATTTCCAATGGATGTTCTTCAATCTCTGTGGGCCATTTGTGTGACTTAGAAAAAGCCTAACTTTTCTCCACACCAGCCTGAGAGTATGTGTAGAGAGTGTGTTTAGAAAGAGAGCACAGAGCTGAAGCCCGCTGTGAACTGCCGCCTTTCTCCACTGGCCCTGGCATTCTCCAGTCCAACAAGGTTACAGGGGGTCTGCCTCCAGGGACTGTCGCGGTGCTCACCACCACACTGCCTGGTCATGTGGTGCCCTCTACAGGAAGACTCTGTCTTGGCTCTGGTATCCAAAGTTCCCACACCTGAAGCGCCCAGACTATAAAACCAGAGCTTGATCTTGTGCCATTGTGACTATTACCTGAAATTACCCCATTGGTTCCAACTTGGGGGTGTGTTTTCATGCTCCTAAATTTCACTAGAACATTTCTGTCTACACTGAGAAACTCTGGTGTCTTGAAGACTCTCATGCTTGGGTAGAAGTCCTGATACAAATATCAATGTTCTCATTTTAGTTTACCTCCACAGCCCCTCGGCATATAAAGCGAATTACTTTCCCATTTTCCTTTTGTTCTGGAACTTCGTCCCAAGTCTGTATTTAATTTGATCCCTCCCTCTGGAAGAGAAAATAGTAAACTAGTTGTAGTGAGATACAAAGTAGGCTCTAGGCTGTTTTCTGGTCTTTGCAGCCTGAAAAAATGATTTCATTCCTTTGGACTTCAGTTTTATCTTCTGTTAAAGTGTAGAACTGGCCACGATGATTTCCTAAGACTTCTTCCATGTCTAAAAATTTGTTGCCTGGTCATCCTTTTGTGTTCATATTTATTGCTTTGGATAAAAAGTCACAAATTAGCTTTATTTCCCAATTTGTCTTTTGTGCCTTTGGATGGTGACATTTCTGGGTCTGTTGCATCTTTCATATTTGCTTCAACAGATCAGTGTTATTACAGATAGATCTTTCAGGAAAAACAAAGGCACAATTGTGGTTATACTTTTTTACTTTTATTTTATTTATGATTTGTTTTAATTGTCCACTTTCCAAATTATAATTTAAAAGTATAACTCTGTACAGGGTCTTTGGTATCATCATCAAGGATAATAATGATCTCTAGCATCCAACAACAAAAGCATTTATTGACCACCTACTGTGTGTCAGATATTCCTATGTTTAGAAGATCATGTGCTCCTATATTACTCATGATCCCTGCTCAATCCCAAAACTTCCTTCAAGGATTTACTGAGTCTACAATCCCTGATGTGGACAGAGAATCTAAGGCAGAGAAATGTAATCTTACATAATGCACATTTGCTGTGGACATGTGGTAAATTACCTCAATTCCTAGATGACTGCCCTGCATCTTTAACTGTAAAATAAGAAAGTTATGTGTGCAGAGTTAAAGTTTAGATCAGAGTCCATGATTCTAAAGTTCATTCTAGCTCTTACAGGCCTGTCTGGATTTACAGCTCGATTATATAATTTCAGTAATTGTTAAGGAGCCTAAAGACTAGCAAAAAGGAAGAAAAATCCACAGAATCTTCCATTGTTGGAAAGCTTCCATCTATAGAAACCAAATACATGTCTAGCCAAGTCTATTTGGGATGTATACTAAATTATTCTCAATTATTTGTGCCACCTTTATTTGCCATGCATCGCCCATCAGCGTCTGCAGTAGTAACAAGTCCTACACTAGGGGGCAGCAGCTACCGCCCCGCAATTTTGTAGCACTGGAAAGCGGCAAGAAACCCCACCCCCCAAAAAAGAGATACCACCTAGAAAATTTGCTGTTTATCTTTACATTAATTTGTTTGATGGCACTGTTCTTGAAATAGGGTGGACTTTTATTCCAAGGACTGACGTTCTTTGCCAAAAAAGAAATAGCAATGAGCATATTTCTCCTGTTTGCAGTGTGACTCATTTCAAAAGTTGAAAATGTAACATAGTGTGGAAAGCTCTTTTTAAAAATGAATTACTCTGCACAGTCTAGTAGTGATTGCTCATTTTACTATGGATTTGATTAAAAGGAACATCTTGTATGACTGCAGCCACTTAACTAGAAAGCAATAACAATTTTGTAACTTATGGGAATGCTCAGATTTAAAAGAGAAACTGCCAGGTCAGGTTAAGGGATGAGTAAACCTCTGAAAAATCTACACTCACTTAGCTTAAGTTCATGAAAAATTGGATTTTCCTAAAAAGAAACAAGAATGAATTGGTCTGTATTTTAAAGGAGATAATTTATAAAGCTGATTGTATTTGCGAAGATGAGAAAACTTATTCAGTAGCAGAAAGACAAATGATCCACTGCCCTGCAGATGAGGTATCTGAAACTTAGCTTGCAGTATTGAATGCAGTTGTTTCAACAGGCTCTTCCAAATACAAATTGGATAAGCAGTGGACCGAAAGTTCCATAAACCAGAATGCTAAGAAACCGCTGGTGTGAATTCAAGATTCTGAGCAAGACTAAATTAAAAAGGAATCAACTTGTCATGGATCTCATGGGGCACTTTTACCCAATGTTGGCATGGGGGAACATGCAGGGGTGTTTCCAGTGGTCTCTATGATTAAAGGCGTTACTCCCACTCAATACAGCAGAAAGCCCAGCAGCCGCCAGGTCTCCTATATGCTTAGAGCAGCCCCAAAGAGTGAAAAGACTTTGTTCCAGGTCTCCCACACTTCTGACTGCCCTGTCTTCAATGTGTAGGTGAAAAGCTTTGATAAAAAGTTTTGCACCTAGAACTGAGGTCTAATTTCTGTATACTCGACAAATTATTTTCCACATGCTTTTAGTAAAATGTTTTGGGAATATGCTGGGAAAATGAAGGGAAACATGCCATTTTTCTCAGAACTCAGCTAGTTGTTTATCATACATGAGGATGTGTCTCCAGTGGCGGCTCAGCCTGTGGGGTTCGGTGACCACCAAGACATGCTGGTCGCAGTGTACATTCAGAGTTCTTGGTGCATGAGGGACCTAAGTGTGCTTTTAAGGGATCTTTTAGTCTTTATTCAAAATGTCAGATATAAAAAGAAGAGCCAACTTGGAGATTTCCCTACATTTTTAAAATTCCAGCACATCAGTGGAAGCATCTGGCTTTTTCCTTACAGTTGCTGGTGCAGCAACATCTGTGTATTTTCATTCTTCTATATTTCCTTTTGTTTCCTTTATATTAAAGTGCTGGCATTTTTTAAAATGTGCCCTTTATATTAAAGTGCTGGCATATTTTAAAATGTGCGTTGTAGACTTTTCTATCGATTTTACGTCAGAGTAGTAAAATAGTAAAAGTTTTTGTTATAAAAAGGGGGTCTTGGGTCTGAGAAGTTTGAAAGCCAAGACTCTAGGGGACCCGCTCCCTTCTGATTCCTTTCCCCATCCTCCCCTTGGCCACTTGCACAGAAGGGAATGGTCAGTAACAAGAAATGTTTAGCTGCTCGACCAGGAAAGAAATTTTATTCAATAATTTTAAATAGACTGTTGCAAGTTGAGCATTCCAATGTGATGTGAATGTATAAGGCTGTCAAAAGCATATATTAATTATTATTTCATTAATTATAATATTAAGCATCATTAAGTACCTAGTAGACGGAAAGCATTTTGCTGTTAAGCAGATAATGTCCAAATATCATAAAATCATTGCCACTCTAAAGAAAATCTCTTTCTGGAAACCAGCAACATGGATTTACATGAATATTTCAATAGGAGAGAATACTATTGGGGGAAACTTTTGACTGGCTATTTCGGGGACATTTAACCTGTGTTCTGTCCAGCTCCGGCAGAGGAGACCCCAAAAAGCCAAGTCAGTATATACACAAGAAATTAATTTTTTTTCACATTAGAAGACCAAAATTAAAACACCAGTAAAGTGGTGAGATCATTATAATTCTTTATCTAAATATACATTAAAAAAATCAGAATTATAAGACTTTACTCGCTTTTTAAAATTCTTAGGTATGACTTGGCACTCAAACTAGTAAATTTACTAATAGAAAAAAAAGACCTCACAATTATTAGAAATGGATTAAATGCTTCGTGAAGATTTATTCTTTCCACCAGGTGGCCACTAAAATCAGTTCTGGAATAATAGCAGAGTCAGGCAGCCCCTGGCCATGTGACCAGCAGCCAGTGGCCTGACCCGGCAGTAATGCCTCCCTGATAGGTAGCACCTACGTGATAAGTGAACCAAGCCAGCATGCTGCGGCAGGTGCCCAGTCAACATGGGAGCAGCTGCCAACCTGGCCTAGGCCATCACATGACCAGCTAGTACTTCGGGGCGCCTGAGCTGAGAGATGCCAACCAGACCTGAGTATAATTACGCAACCGTGCTGGCTGACCTGGGAACCCCGGGATGTCCCTGATTTCTACTCATTTGCTCCAGCTAGGGAAATGAAGATTGGTGTGGATGGCAGATATTGGAGTGTGTTACCCAGCAACAGATTGCAGTTCCTGAAGAAATTCTGATTATCTCATTAGCATAGCAATTTCCTGATAGGTGGCTATTGCCTCTGACCACAGTGAACCTAAGAACTCATGATCCTCTGACCCAGAAAAAAAATGCCTGAGAACTGATTAGGTGGCAGGCCACCAAAAAAACGAGTTTTACAACCTATCGGGTGGCTAAAGGTCAGTCACCTCGATGGGGGAGCTGGAGGGCAGGGCCAATGCATCGTTCATGGAGAACAGACCATACAGAGAGGCAGAGAGGACCTTGCTTCCATAGCTGGGATGCAGCTCTGGACCATAGAATCTCCCTCTTCCTACTCCCTAGTTTTTCCTTAACTCTGGGCCATAGATTTTACCCAGGAAGAAAGGCATATCTCAAGGAGCTTTGAATTCTGGCATCTCATCCTTGTGACAGTCCCACCAAGCTGTGACTCTCATTTGGATCCTCTTATCTACAGATGAGGAGACAGAAGTCACCCTATGGACATAGACTGACAAGCAAGGTAGTAAGCCAGGCATCGCTCTTCAGATTCCAAGCATGTGACGCTATGCTGGTGCACTTCCCAGGAACCATTTCCAACCCGGGTTGACTTGGTCATGAAACTCCAAGTAACACTGGGGTCCTCATCTCACCACCATCCCCATTCAATAGTAAGGAAACAAACAGAGAGACACTTGTGTCAAGTGATTCTCCCAAATGTTCATAATTAGGTGGTAAAGCTGGAATTTGCACTCCAGGTCTTCTGAAAGTGTGTAGAATTTACATGAGAAGCGGCCCATCAGGGTGGGGCAGCCATGCTGAGTCCCCAGCTAAGGCATCTTCGCTTTGTCTGCCCAGAGGTAACCTGCCTCCTCATTACCACCCATGTGCGGTCTAGATCTCTCACCTACTGAAGGGGAGGATTGCCTAAGGCAAGTGTTTGCTCTGTTGAAGATGGACATCAGAGAGAGCATGTTACTAAAAGTATCATATTAAGAACACAACTGGTACAATTACCCCCTGGGGTTAATAAACAAATAGCATCCCTCCAAGATGCCAAGACCAAGAATGAGATCACAAGACAGATCCCCCTGACATCTCTGACTAGGGGGAAATACTGTCTTCAGGCTGATTCCACTGTTGCTGACTCTGGGTACCCAAAGGTCTAGTGGTGGGAGGACTGCTGAGTCAAGAGGAAAGTGTTCCCTCTGAGACAGGAAATACTGTATGGATCTGTATGACCGAGCCGGTCACCTGATGACATGACACATGCATGTCAGGCACCTGAGGTCAGTCACCTTTCACCATCTGACCACATTTCCCCTATGTGGTGTTGAACCTATTCTTCCAGAAAATCTTTTCTGTCCCCAATTATAATCATGTTTAATCCTTTGGGATCAACTACAACATTTATTTAACTTTCACTATTCTCATATCTCTTTGAATCAAGAGTGTATAAATGTCGAGTGTATAAAACTTCCTCAAGACAAATTTCGACTGTGAAGTGAAAAATAACACAGTGATTTTTCTCAATTACATAATAAGTTGTGAGCACCACCAAATTTTAACTGTGTCCTATATTAGCAATATAAAAAATGTGGAGAGGCCTCTTAGAACTGAATGAGTGAACAGATGAATGGATTAATTTTTAAAATATTTACTGAATGCCAGATATGGAGCTAGGTGTTAGGGAGACCCAAGTTAATAATTAACTGAAACCCAATAACCCACCCTCAACATCAATATTATATCATTGATATAATTTCATAAGCAGGAACAAGAAATTAAGTACATCAGATGTACCACCCCCCTTTATGGTAATGGTTTGGTTTATGGCATGACATGATTTAAAACAGAACCGTAGCATGTCTCAGGTATGCCTGCATACTTTACCAATCTCTCTCGTGTTCTCTCTATAAAAACACATTTTTTGTTTATATCATCATTCATATTAATTCACATCAGCAGTAATATGTATTATTATTGGTTTCTATTGAACCATTTGTGAGTACACTGTGGACACCATAACCCTTTATCCCAAGCAATACCGCATGTATATATGAAAAACAAGGAGTTCTTTCAAAACCACAGTATAATGATTGTTTCAGGAAATTTCACATCAACACACCAGTGTTAAACAGCCTGGCATATCTGCCTTTGTCTATAATGTAGCACCTAGTACTTGCTCTCTTGCCTGAACTATACAACTAGACTGTTCATGGCAAGTGTTTTCAGACATCAGAGCACACAGGGAGGACAATGCAGGCAGGTGACCAGACAGAAGTTCATTCATGCAAACAGGGAACCATCACTGAATGAGCCTGCCCCCTGCTCTCTACCTGACACTGTCCAGACTGCGGGACAGAGATCCAGGTCCAGGTGAAAACAAGCTGGGAGAAAGGACTCTCATCTGGCATCCTATCCTTGTAACTGTCCCACCGAGATGTGACTCTCATTCAGATCCTCTTCTGTACAGATGAAGAGATAGAGAAGTCACCCCTATGGATGCAGACTGACAAGCAAGGTGCAAGCCAGGCATCGCTCTTCAGATTCCAACACGTGACCCTTATGTTGACCCAGAATGCTTTTCTCTCTCCCTTCCAAGCTGAGGAGAGAGGGCTGGATGGCTTAAGTGCTAGCATCCAGGGGGAAGGGCCCAGAGAGACAGGGGTGTGCTGTTTACCTACATGTCATCTAGATTTCACCCTGATGTGTCTAATTCCAATCCCAGGTCTCCAGGTGTTCCCCTGCCATGTATTTCTTACTCTGAGAGCAGAGAGACAAGGTGAGTTGCCATTTTCAGAGCCAAGTGTTCTATAGCTAAGGAAGCACCTGCCAGTGGTGATGTGGGCAAAGAAGTGTGGTCCCACACTCTGGAGTGCAGACCTCTGAAAACCAATGACGCAAAGCCCAGGAAACAGTGGGTCTGGAGAGAGTATGCCAGAAGTAATCAGTAATGGAGCAGGTAGATATCTGTAGTTTCAATCATATTCTCTCACTCCCAATTCCAAGATAATTTAGTTGTTTATTTTAAATTAATTCAATAATTACTTCCTAGCACAGCATCTTCATTCCTGAGCTCTTTGCTGTTATTCATTTCTTTGTGGTCTGGTGTCCATCCTTCTGTAATTTTTTCAAGAAGGGTTCATGAATTTGGTCTCTCTAAGATCAGTGATTTTCAACCTTAGCTCCATATTGTAATGATCTTAGGGGCCTTCTGACTTAACCTCATGCCAGACCAGTTCAGTCAGGTTCTCTGAGGGCAGGATCCATAGTTTTTTGGTGTTTTGTTTTAATTCCTCAAGTGGTTCCAATGTGCAGACAAATATCTCCAATCTCAAATTACATAAACAGGCTGTCTTAGGGAGAGCATAAAAAAAAAAAGACCAGAGAAAGTTGTAAGCAAGATTCAAAGAAGCTGTCTGGCTTGAGAACCACTGTTTTAAGTTCTTTCAGATTTCACAATGCAAATGTGCTATCTTCACCCCAGGGATGCTTTGGATGGGGTCTTAACATTTGCATCCCATTTTCATCCCCTCAGAACTTTAATATGCTTAACAATTGCCTGAAAATCTGGTCCAAGGCAGAATGTGATTCAAGAGAGATGGAGTAGATGCTGAGATTCTGCCTTTCTACTAAGTTCCCAAGTGAAACTAATACTGTTGGTTCAGAGACTAGTTCTGAGTATCAACAGCACAGACCTTACTCTCTTGTCTTCTGTCCTGAGTTATCTAGAACTACTGAATCAACCTTTTGGGTGGCTTGCTTCTTCTCCCTGGCTGTCCATTTGACTCTAATCTTGGATGCTCCAGTTTACTTAGGTTACATGTACTGACAGTGTGGCATGAGGACTCCTTTCTGGCACTGCATTTGCTTCTGAACTTTAAATTTATTTTTTTGGTTCTAGTGCTTGTGAGTTCCTTCTCTCCAGAGGACATCCCTTGGAGCTGGCAGAACAGTGGCTGAGATTCCTTTTTCCTCTTGTGCACATTCATTCTTAGAATGAAATACCCACCAGTTGTGGGAATAGGAATGTGTGAAACCAAAAGAAATGGATTAAGACAATTGGACATCATAGATGCAAAAATATACAATATAAAGGTAAATATCTCATAGAATGTTATGTGAAAAAGAAACATCAATGCAAAAAAAAATCTACTACTGATGGCTAGCAGAAAGGGGGGCAGAAAATTAGCTTTTCTAATTGCAATGTTTTTTCTATGAACCGTGATTTGAGTTAGATTGACAGATAATATACGAGAGAGAAAGAAAAAAATACTGTAGTGCCTAAGAAAGGGAGGAAATGAAAATAAAGATTTAAATGTGCTGCCAAAGGGTTTTGGAAGATTTGTGACCAATTAAAGGTAAAAATTAAGAAATCTTAAATCAGGAAAATAATAAAAACTCGTAAACTTGGGCTATCAAATAAGCTGAATAAAGATAAGGGCAAGAATACAAAATATGAAAGGCAACTAGGAAGTTAAGCTAACTTATATTAAAATTGAAATAAAAATGAAGTTATGAAACAATTGAAAACATGAAATTCAGAGTCAGTAAAGGTTGAAAACCAATAGGACATTAAACTATAAAATAAAGACATGAGAGACTTTAAAATGTGAGAGTAGAAATAAAGAAATATAAGTAAACAATTTACATAGATTTTATGAGAGCTTGTTTGGAGGTTCTAGCAAGGGAGCACAGCTGCTCGTATACCCTCGACTAAAGAACGGTCCGTCTCTATTCGGGGAAGGCCGTCCTCTTCCACCGAGCGTGGGAGGGATGCACATGGAGCGGTGAGGGAGGAAGGGGACACCCGCCTAGCCAGCCAGATCAGCCGAATCAACCCTGGCGATCAATGGGGTGACAGATGTCGCAGCCAGGTCGCCCTCACATCCTAAACAATTTGCATAGATTTTTAAATGCCAACAAAATATTAAACAGGAAGAGAAAACTATTTTGAAACATACATGAAGGAGGCATAGTGCTTTTCTGTCTTTCTGGGTAAGTAGTGGTGGTCTTGGGCTGGGAGCCTGGGGGACAGACATCAGTAGGACATCTTGACCCTGGAGCTGTGCCCCTCAGCAGGTGCCAAAGGCCAGCCTCCACCATCAGTATCTGAGTAGACAGTTCCAGGTAGTAACCCAGCACACTCACAGCTGGGTGCCAGCCACCTGACCTAGGAGAAACTCCCTAGCCAGCTAACTACATTCCCTCCTGGATTATCCCCTCCAAATTTAGCCTGCACTTAGAGTCAGGGAAACTACTCTAGACCAATAACCTACAAAGCATCAGGTGTCAACAGTTGTCTGTGTGTCCACAGAAGCAGAGGAGCAGAGGCCCAGCATTCCAGATGAAAAAGGCATGCTTTCAGAAAACATTCCTTGTGCGCCTTCCAAGTTCCTGGCTGTGTACTAGACTTCACTCACAATGATTGAATCACAGCACTCCTTGAACAGATTTCCACTGAGAGGAAAGAATGGGAATTTTATTAAATTGCTTTAGTACATCCCCAGTGGCACATGGAAAGTAGCATGGAAGAGCAGGAGGGTCACCTTTTCCTAGGTGAAGAGAGGTGTGTGTGTGGAGGCAGGCTGGCAGACTGGGAGATTAGGTCTGGGAGATGAAGCCCCAGGGGCTGAATTTCCTCAGAGGATGAGGAAGTCTCAGAGGGAGTCTCAGAGGATGAGGAGTCAGACTAGCCTAGGCCCTGAGGGCAGAGGGCTGGGAGGGCTAAGAGGGTCAAGAAACCTGAGGAGAAACAGTAAACTGTCTGAAGACTCAGGGAGGCACAGGCCAAAGTTGAGGGGGTTGGGGAGGGTAACTCGGGAATGCCCAGCTGGTAGGGCAGCACATTTGGGGGGCTGGGTATGGGAGTTAATTACAATACAATGTGAAGAGCCCCAGTGTGACTCTGAGACTTAATCTGTTTCCTTCCACCTACTCTCAAGAATGAATTCAAGGCTGCCTCACCCTGGAAGTTTTGGTTAAATGCTTGAAGGAGATCTCCTGTTAAGCCTTTCCTCCCTCCATCTCCTTAAAACTCTCCTTAATAGCAGAGATCTTCATATTGGTCCTAATTCATATTTTTAGATAGGTTTCATTAAAAATGAATATTTTGAATGTTTGTTTGAATAACTGCCAATATTCTGACAGCAGACTTCACATTAAATCTAGATGTCAGCCTCTTCTGGAAAAACCACTGACCCAGCCACATGAGGCTACAGTCTCACCTGCCTACAGTGAACTGAGTCACATGTACACATCTGAAAGGGTCACAATCCCCAGTCCACAACAGTCTTTCCCATCCTCTAGCCTTTCAGTTAGCTTCCGTGCTCATCTAGGCTAGGTGCCTGATCCTGCTGGTCTTCACTAAACTGGAGACTTTGTCAGAAGGAAAGAGAGGCAGCCGCAAGAAGGCAGTGAGGTCACAGGTCTGCAGTCCATGGGAGTGGCAAAGGCCCAGAGGGGAACTGGAACCCCACATTCTTAAGGCTCAGCAATGGCCCCTTCCCAGAAAGGAGCAAGCTGCCAGGCAGCCGGATGGGAGATTGACAACTGGGCAGGACAGTCTCGAAAGTGACAGGGTCCTTCCTGGTCTCTCAGCATTCAAGTCCCTGGGGAATAAGATTTTATTTTATTTTATTCTTGAGACTAGGTCTTGCTATTTTTGCCTGTGGAACCGCAGGCTCTCGTTGCCCGGGGTACCACGGACTCAAGCAATCCCCAGCCTCAGCTTCCCAGGTAGCTGGGATTACAGGCGCGTACCACCACGCCCAGCTATTTTTTTGGAACTAGGTCTCGCTACAAGCCCCAGGCGGGACTCGAACAGCAACCCCTAGCCCCGGCTGCTTCAGCGAGCCACTGTGCCCGGCCTGGAAATAAGATTTTAAACCCCACAAACAGAGGTTTAAAGAAAGGGCTAACAGAACAGAAAGCAAAAGAGTGAGGTTAAGATTTGACTAAAATAGTCTGGAAAGTTTTCACAGAGGAAATGCTTTGAAGCTGGATTAGGGGCTTCCAAATGGGGGTTCCCACCACAGACAAACGTTTGAGAGTGCAAAGCACAGGCAGAAACTGTCTCCAGGGCAGATGGGCAGAGAAGGTGCCCATCTTCCTTAGGACAGGAAGGCAAGTGAGATTAGCAGGGAGGGGCTGAAGCCTTCCTGTCTCCTGCAGGTGAGGGGGAAACCTTGCAGGTGCTTCAGGACCCCATTGGTGTTTGGAAAGAATTAGGTCTAGCTGTGTGGCCAGTGGAGGGTGAAGGCAAGACTAGACAAAGATCATCAAGCAGGTTCTTGGAGGTGAAAGATGATCAAGACCAGAAGTGGGAGTGTGGAATAGAGAGGAGCTTTAGGTTTCAACTACCATTTACTGAGAGGCTACTGACCGCCTGGTTGTATGCATGGTGTTGAGGACACTGACAAAAAGGTGCCCTTTTGGCCTTGAAGCAGCTCACTGGCTAGGACACAGGGTGCCAGTCACACCTGGCAGAGCTGCTGAAGGGCAGAAGCAGCTGGGACGAAGCCTTAGCTGCTGGGCTGTGCAGCCCACATTCCACCCCGGTCACCCGCGGAGGGTCTCATTAAGCTCCACGTGGGTCTGGCAGCCACCTGAGAAGACAGGACCTGTTTTGGAACTCGCTTCTTCGACAGGACTGTGGCAGCTGTTCTCAGATTCGGGAAGAGAAATGATCAGAATCTTCTTTAATTTTAAGTTTCGAATAAGGTATTTCTACTCAAAGAACATTTTGCTTTAATCAGTCAGATGTATTCCCCTGGATGAGGGTGAAAGGATCATTCGTTTTCCTAAAAACTGGTTGGCAGATGTCTGGGAATGTGTGAGGCATCATGGCAAGTTCTGAGCACCAAACTTGGGGCTCAGATTTGTCTCTGTGGGTCACTGCTGTAGCCCCAACGCCCAGCACATGAGCTCAATATATATTTGTTATTTGAATGGCGGGAAATCGATCGTTTCTTCTACCACTTTCAGCAGATAATAATTAAGCTGGCTCAGGCAAACAGCCTACCATTTGGGGTAGGACACCACTGCACCTCACTCCATAGGATGCACACGTACTTCATGAACGGTAACAGTGCGTATGCCCTTGGGTTTTGTGACGGTGGCGCTGGCTCTGCCCTTTAGACTGGAGCGTTTAATGTGATGTCTTAGCCAACTCTGGCACCTGACCCGTCCATCGTTAGCAACGCTGGGATCGCTTTCCATCACATGGCCAAAACTGCCTCTGCAGGGGGTAGCAGTGTTGGCCCCTTTCAGACCGCGTGTAAAGAGCACCACGAATTCCCAAGTCTCCCAAAGTAATGATCGGTCTGGAGTGCTAAGTCAGCCTGCCCGGACCGCCACACCGGAAAAGGACACCACCGCAACAAAAAGGACAAGTGTGAGAACTGACCATTTCTCAAAACACAAGAGGTTTGTAAACAGCTTTTTAAAGCATAAAACAGAAAAAGAAGCCAATAATCCGCCCCTGGCTCCAGCAACTCTTCACCTCGTTGCCCCTCGTGCAGAAGCAGCTCTCCACTCTTCCCAGCGCACGAAATATAGGCTCACAATTAAATAAACCCCCTAGTGCTTAGTTAGCGAGAATTCAACTTTCAAAACTGAGACCGGCGAAAGCGGCAAGGCCCCACCAGTCCTGCGATGGTCCGGCTCAGGTGCTGACCTCCCACCCAGCCCCGAAGTTCCCACCCTAACTCTCCCCGACGCCGCCGCGTGGGGTCTGAGCAAGAGCCCGCGACGCAGCCAGCTTTCAACGCCGGGAGGACGCTCACAGAAGCGGCCGGGGGCGGGGCGCGCGCAAGTGCCGGCCCGCGGCGCAACGCGCACGCGCAGGCTAGCTCGCCCCGCCCCACCCGCTCACGTGCCGCTCAGCGTGTGCCCGGGCATGTGTGGGCGCACGTGACCGCACGGCGTCCGACCGGCGCCTTAGCCCCGCGCTGCTGTACTTTGAACCCGCGCGTGGGCGGGGCGAGGCGGGGGAGCCGGGCTCCTACGGCGTGACGTCACTAGGCCGGGGATCGCTAGGCAACCTGAGAAGGCGTCTCTCTCGGATCCCCGAGCTCCTAGGAGCTCTCGGGGTGGAGGCCACGGCCCCCGTCAGCTTTAATCCCTCACGGCGCGGGCACATGCGGCTAAGGAAGGGACAGGTTTCCCCCGAGTACGGCATTGCGCACCCGGAGCCCGGGACTAGCCTGGGGAGCACACCCGCGGGAGGCGGAGCTCTCCAAAGGCTAGGGGAGAACCCAGCCCGGGTGCCTCACCTGCGTCCATGGCCATCACCCCTCTGCTTGGCAGTTTTGCGGGTGAGCCTGGTAGGTAGTCGGAAAGCAGACCCTGCTTAAGGTGGTGTGGAAACAAAACCGGTGCCTTGGCCACCTACCTCGGTGGCTTTCTGGTGGTTCTAAGGCACTGGGGCTTCCAGAAATTGCATCCAGCCTGAAATCCCTGTTAAAATTTATCTTTGAAATAGTGTAGCACTGAAAAGCTGCATAAAGAAGCCGAATTTATTAAAAAGCAATTTGGAAGATGCTCAGTATCTCCGCTGTGTGGTGCATTATAGAATATTCTAGAAATACACATGCACATACACATAGGTAAAGGCTTCAAACTGAAACCTTAACAGAAGTTTACATCGCCCTAAAAACACCCCATATAAAAACTTGGTAAATCACTCTCATTGCTGTCTCAATTATAGAGGTTTCAGAATCCCAGCGTCAGAGCTTGATTTGGCCCTACCTGTCTTTTTCCAGAAGTTCACCCAGAACCACAGGGGTGTAAACTGAGAACAGAGATGGAAAGCTCATGGATATGAGGGGCCTTGTCAGGCAGAGAGGGTCCATTTATCCATGTGTCCAAGGGAGTAGACAGTAGGTGCATAGAGTTCTTGGTGAGGCATCTTGAAAATCGTTTCTACAGAAAAATCTCTATGCTAACTCTTGCATGCTCTATGTCATTTTTTAGAAATCTTTCCTTTGTCTTCTCTACCGACAACATGACTGCATCTGGCCTCCGTTAGAAATTCCTGGGCATTGACTCCCCTTCCTCCTCTCTTACACTATGGGTAAGAACAGTGGATCAAGGACCAGAATACCTGGTTCCAGTCCTGGTGCTGCTACTGTGAGCTTGCTGACCCTGGACTAGTTGCTTGCCTCAGTTTTCTCCCAGAGTTTTTGAAAAACAGGCCTTAGGGTTCCTTGTTTCCCTTTAGGACAATTCTCCTAATCTGTAACTTTGCTCCTTTGAGAACTGAGTGGAGAACAGGATCACCAGGCCCTTGAAGGAAGAAAAGTCACCCTGAGTTTCTTTTGTAAGACATGGGAGGGTGAGGTGAGACAGAACTGTGTGAGGTACCTTTCCTTCCTTCCCCCCTGAACCCCCCCCCCCTTCCAGCTGCCTTAGCTAATACCATGCTGCATTCCAGTGTGGTGCCTTTGATGGAGAGGAGGGTGAGTTCCCATCAGATTTATAAAGAAAACCAAGTCTGGAAAGCCTTGCTCAGACCTCGTATGAAGTAGAGCAAATGAAACTTCCCCGAGGCTTTTGCAGAGTACTGGCCTCTGGAGATAGCCCAGTGGACTCCCTCGTCTGTTCACTCCAGAAAACCAGCTGCTCCGCTAGGCCTCTGACTCATCCCAGATGAAGTTAGCAGAGCACCTCCCTGATGACACTGTCAATGTCTTCACCCCTGCTTAGCACTTACTGTGTTGCATTGTAATTTATTTTAAATGGGCCTGTCATTCCCACTACACATTGAGATACTCTGTGTGCTTCGATTCTCTACCACTTAGACAGAGCACCACCCAGAATCTGGGGCCCCACAGGCTCAGGCAGTAAAGGAGTGGGCTCTAGGCGGCCACCGTGCTCAACCTTTTCCCAGAGTCACTCTTTGGGTGTGTCTACTTGCAGAAGCGGAAGCTGGGCCTCCACAGCAGCCCTAATAGGCCCCCCAAATGCTTTGGCTACCACCCAAGATTTCTATAACCTGTAGTAGGGGAAAGTACACACCTGAGTCAAAAGGTAGAATCGCTTTTCCCTAAGGACCCTACGGTGCCCCTAATTCTAGTTACCTGAGAGAAAGAAGGGCTCATCCAATCAAACCATTTCTTTCTGGCATGTAAATTTCTCAGTTTTGTGGCTAGCTGGGCAAGCACTTTTTTAAATGTAATAAAATAGTGGAAAAACATATTTACATACATGTAAGGAATTTGACGGCTTTTATCAAGTGCTGATATGGAATGCCACTCAGCACATGAAAAAGCTAAAAAGTTTAGGATAAAGAAGTTGGGGCCGGAGGACACCGATTCTACAAACTCACACTGAAATAAGTGCCCCTCACCTACTGTGTCAGAGCCTAAATAAGCTAATTTTAGACACATTCCAACTGGGTGTGGCTTGGTTACTTGGTTTCCCAGGACACAGTAAGTCTGAGGTAGCAAATTAGATAAGAGTTGAAAGCAGGCGCCCAGACGCATCAAGAAGTGACAGCTGGCAGCTGACCATGAGAGAAGAGGCTAGAAAACCTATAAAAAGCAGATGTAAGAACGCAACAAGAATTCTGTGTGGGTGCCAGCACCCTCGGATGATGTGCAAGCGTGATGTTTGCAATGATGACCCTGCATGAGGTAGAAAGGTTAACTCAGATAAGGTGTTTTTTCCGTAAGAATATATATGACACTCTGGAGATATGTGTGATGTGTCTCTGTAAACTTGCCATTAAAACAATTAAAAGAGCAGCTCTGTTGGCACTGGCACATTCAGAAGCACCAGTTTTTTGAGCCACTTGTGCAGGCAGCATGTATCACTCTGAGGTCAGATAAAGTGGGCATCACTGAATTTTTAAATATCAACATTTTAAAAGGTATGTTGACATTTGGTTGGAATTTTCAAGAGGACCACTGAGTAAGAACAAGAAATTAATTTTAAGTCAACTATCCAATTCCTTTCTACAAACATGTTTTTAAAGTACATGGTATACATGTTTTATAGTATAAATCCAGACTTAAACACAGAAAATAAGTGCTAACACTCCATGTCAGTCCCCCACTTCTTTGAAAAACGGGAACTTACCCTTGACTTTAGCATGAATTACAACTCCATTTGAACTTGCAGAAAGCAACATCTGTGTATCTAATGGCAAAGGTAGGCCTAAATATATTGATTGATGGTTCAATAGATTGAAAAAATTTTTTGATGAAAACTATCAGATTACTCTCTGAAGTGAAATGCTGTTGTCACCGTGATATGGCCCCTGGCATTACAATGGCTTTCGTTCGTTCACAATGGTTCTGTCTTTTCTGTCAGGCCTCAGTCTGCCCAGCCACATTCTCTCAAGATGGCGCTGGCCTTCGCTCCACCAGAGAGAGGTTCAGAATTGACCTATGGCATAAGGATAGACTGAGGTTGCTGTCAAATACTTAGAAACAAATATCAGGTGGTGAGCAATAACCAAAGTTGCAGACTAATGGGCCAGTATAGAAGTAAATGAAAAAGAATTTTCACAATAATGGGAACTAAAACTCCAGTCATACTTAAAAATAGCTATTAAAATGTCATTTCTAGTGTATTTAACAATATGCTTAGCTCTCTGGGGGAGAAAAGGCCATTTAGCACTTCAAAATAAAGTTTACTGAGAGGTCTATGTGAGAAAATTATGTAGTATATGTAAAAAGTACTATTGACTCAAGATTCATATTTGTCTTAAATTGAAAAGTCACAAATACTACATAGTGTTCTGGCTATAAGTTCACCAATACAGGTATAGCATTCTCTGCAAATTACGACTCAAATCGTAATTAACTCATCAAGATGAAACAATGACTAAATAACATTTCCTAGATGCAACAGAGACTATTATTTTCAATCTGCCTGCACTATTTTTTCTCATTACCATACTGGTAGATAGGTATTTGGAGTAAATAACTGGTCTATAAAATCTGGGGTTGTTTTACTATACAGAAATCATACACCTGCTAAAATACTTTATTATCCATTGGTGTACATTGAATAAATTTGGTTATGAAACTAACATTACTGTAATGGCATTAAAATGTAACTCAAAATATTTTCAATGTTGTTTTTCCCATAAGTATTCTAACACAGAATTTTTCTAAATTTTAGTAAATTACAGTGCTCAAAAATGTTCCTAATGCTAATTTAGTTCCCTAAATCCTGTAGCTTATTTATGATGCTTCAATGAGTGCTGCTCAATCAAATTCTGTTTACTTGGTTCAGGCTCTGCAGTGGGGAGTAGCAGCTTACCGACTGTGGGGCACAATCAATTTGGCCTTTAGTGCTGGCTTCAGGAAACTGTGCGACCTTGGGGAGATATTTGATATCTCAGGGCTTCATTTTTCTTATGTTATAAAATGCAGGGGGCTGGCTCAGCTGATATCTGAGGTTCCTTCTGGCTCCACATTCCACTGAACTGACTTGCAGTTCAGTTGCCTTAAAGTCAGCAGAGGGAGCACTTTTTCTACATGTCCTGAAAGGTTGACTGTGATTTCAAAAACCATTCAGAGATCAAGGGGGTCTGCAAAGAACATGACTGAAACTAAGAACTGATGATCCTTACTATCAAGCCACAGTTTTGCTTATAAATTTGTGACAAACCTAGATCTAATTGTTTGTTCCTTAAGTTCCCTGAAAAAGTCATCCCCTACAAAGTTGTTTTAAAGACAATTAATAGGCTAACATATATTGAGACCTTCAGCACCCTTAAGTGGCAATCTGTAAAGGACCCAGTGAGAAAAACACACCAGACTCTACCACAGAGACTATACGGTGTCAACGGTGAAAAGAAACTCATTAATGCTAAAACGGTAAACTGAATCTAACAATGCATACACAGAATTGGCAGGCTTTTCTCCTTTTGCATTTTTCACTAGGATACATGAGCAAGCAGACCCAGCCAGAGTTCACAGGCTTACAAGCCATTGAAACACAGAGCACTCAAGACAAGGACAAGAAAAATGGTGTATCTGAGATCCTGCATGGCTGTCATTCCTATAGAGTCAGAGACCTTACAATGAATTGTACATCAATTAATTACTCTGTCCATTTAATTATTAGACAATCTCATCATGTATATTAAAGTTTTTATTCCTTAGTAAGAATGTTTAAATCACAAAATAGGGTGGCAATATCTAGGTCATAGAATTTATGGAGTGCTGAAAATACTAGAATATAAAGATAACTTCTACTTTAAATCTTCACATACTAAACTTTTCTCAACCAGCTGGTTTCTTGCAGACAGTATTTATTTATTTTTTTAATAATTTAAGACAGCATAAGCTTGTACCAAGCATAAGCATTGTAACAAAAGTGCAACTTTTCAGCAAATCCTCCCCCAAAAGATATTTTAACTCAAAATATCATTAGCACATATTTTCTCCCTACAAAAATAGCATGTCAGACATCATTAATTGGATGTATTAACAACTATGTACATAAGAGCCACCTTGTCGGCTAAGAGTTTAACGTTGTTTAAACACAGCGTTTAGGCAAACAGCAGCAACAGCAGCAGCAAATGCACCAAACTGACTAAAAGACCCAGCTATTTTTTTTTTCACTCATAGACTGTTGTGTCTCACCCCTTATATAACATTCAAGTGAGATTTCTCACAGTGCTACCTTGGCAACAAACTAAAAATATCTAGACAAGGTCTTGGTTTAAGCCTTATTTAAAAAGCTTTCTTTGTGATTATCCGTATCTGGTTTGGTCTCCAGAAAATACATAGACTTGGAGATAGGAAGGCCTGACAGGGCTGCAGTTCACCTCTTTTCGGGATTTCCAATTGAAACTGACCAGTTCAATGTTCTCCACTTTTGTGATTTAACAGAATATAGAGTAAGTTTGGACTTGTTTTTAAAGTTCAGTGCACATTCCTTTTTTTTTAACAATAAAATTATAAAAACTGGGGACCATGATGGATTAAATAATGACAAGGTATAGACGTACTTTATATATGTATATATGCGATGTATATTTGCATGACATTAAGGTGAGTCAAGTGATTCCTGGTCAGTTTCTCAATAAAGTGCTAGCAGATGTCCTAAGAATGACTCTGGCCTCATCCATCTCCTTCCCTGACTTAATTCTGACGATGGCCCAACTCTGTCTTTTTAAACAAGTGCAAGTTAATAAGGGATGCCATTCAAACCACTTCAGAATAGGTTGCAACGTTAAGGACCCGCATCCCTATTTCTTTCTCTTTGAAAAGTATACGCCTCTTAAAGAGGTGATGGTGAGAAAAATACTGAAGCCTCAATTCATTTCCACAAGATTCTCCTCCAACCTGGTGGAGAGCCTTCTGAAGCAGGCAGGCAGGCCTGCTCTGCGCCCTGGGCAGGTGACCGCTCCCTGCGGTTCCCGCGGACTCCGCAGCAGCCTTCCCTCCACGGTTCCAGGTGCTCACCCACCGGGCGCACCTCCGGGCTTCCTCGAAGATCACCACACGTTCTCAATTTTCAAAGATAATGGAACTGGGCCTGTCAGCCAGCGAGACTTGGGGGCTAAGGGGGCGTTCTTGAAAGAAAACAGCCTGGAGCTCTATCGCGGAGGTTCTTTTACAGCAGGTGGGGGAGTAATGGGGGAAGGGGGGGTCAGCGTGTGCGGGGAAGGGGGGGAGAGGAAGGGGGAGATTGGGGGCCCGGTTGAGGGGTGAGCAAAACAGGAACTCCAGATGCGCACACACCACCTGTGTTTGTGTTGTTGTTTTGTAAAAAGCCGGTCGTGCATCTGGTACACTTCCTCCCGCAGAAACGCGAGGGGCGTCTGCGCTCGCGAATGGGAGGACTCCGCGGGAGCCCTCGAAGGCAGGGCCAGAATTCAGGGGCTCTGCGTGCCCGGCGGCGAGGGGTCTTCCTGAGCGGCGCCCTCCGGCTTCCCGGGCTCGCGGGGGCAGGCGTAGGGCAGGCGGGTGCGGCCCGACTGGTGCACGGGGAGCCGCGGCCCCGGAGGCGCCCCCTCGTGTGGTCGGAGCGCGGCGGCGGCCGCCTTCTCCGGCGGGGGCGACAGCACCGAGGACAGGCAGGGAAAGGCGGCGGCGGCGGCCGCGGCGGCGAGGCCGGGATACAACAGCGGAAAGGGGGCGGCGGCCGCGGGGTACAGGTACTTCTCCAGGCCGCTCTTGTCCAGGAACGGCTGCACGTAGGCGGCGGCGGCCGAGGGCGAGAGGAAGTAGAACGGCAGGCAGAAGGGGGTGGCGGCGGCCGCGGGCGGCGCGAAGGGCGCGCCCCCGCCTCCGCCGAACGCCACCAGCGAGCTGAGCAGGGCGGCGTCGGGTCTCAGCAACGCGGCTGCCGCCACCGGGTCGGGCCCCAGGAGTGCGGTCGCCGCTGCGCCGCCGCCGGGGCCGCCGCCGCCCGGGCCGCCGCCGCGAGGGTCGAGCTTCATCCTCTTGGGGGCCGGCGAGTCCTCGCCGGGGGGCTCCTGCTTGATGGCCACGCGGCTCGCCCCCGCGTCCGGCCGGGTCTCAGCCTCGCCCCCGTAGCCGCTGTCGGTGTCCGTGTCGTTCTCGGCGGCCAGCTCGGCGCTGGGCTGAGTCCGCTGGATGACGGGCACGCAGTGCGCCAGCGGCTCCAGCTTGGGCCCCGCGCGCTCCAGCCCCGGGGCGGCCGCCGAGCCGGCGGGGGCGGCGGCCGAGGGCGCGCCGGTGCCTTTGCTCAGAGTGACCTGTTGAGTCAACAGCGGGGGGGTGGGCAAGAACTGGGTGGCCACGGCGTGCAAGTGGTTGATCAGCTGGACACACCGCGGCTCCCTGGGCGTCCAGCTCTCAAACCGGGAGAGGTATTGCAAGACTTCTTTGGCGCAGGTTTGAAATCCCGAGTGGAACGCATCCAAGTCGGACTGAATGGGCGACTTCAGAGCTCGCTCCCCTAGGATGAGAAGGGGGGTGGGGTGGGGGCAGAGGAACGGAGGCAAGAAGAAAAATACCGACGTGAAAACATCTGCTTGTCACGTGGGCCCTGCACTGACTACGGGGATCTCGCCTTTTCTTCGGTGTTCCAGTGATATCATCCACCGGTTGCCTAGGGAGGGGAGGGGGTGGCGGGAGCAGGGAGCAGGGAGCAGGGGGGCGCTCTACTCCCAGCCGAAAAACCAAGTGGAGAGGAGTGCGCAACCGTCACTTTAAATACAAATCGGATTCTCTGAGGTCGGCCGAAAGCCTTCAGGATGCTTCGGGAAATGGGCACTTTCCAAGGAAGGGAAAGTATAAGCAATTTAACAAATGCGAGCGCGTCTATGGCCCGCGGAAGGCGGTGGGGGAGGGGAGAGTCCCAACGCGGCTGCTCGGTGGGCTGCCGGGCTTCCTCGGGGTGGGTCGGCCTCCCAGATCCGACTTACCATTCTGTAAAGCAATTATCTTCTGATGCTGCTGCTCGGTTAAGGCTGTTAAAGCTTTCAAGTGTTTCAAAGTTAATTCCAAGACTACAGCTTTCTCCAGATGCCCCAGAGTCTGCAACGGTGCGCAAAAGAAGGGGGCACTTGGTTACTTAAAAGCACACACTGAGCTCGCAGGCTGTCCATTGAGCACAGCCACATAATCCAACACTCTGAAAGTACTATTCCCGTCCACTTCTAGAGCTTCCACAAAACATGTTATAAAGGATGTCTTGCCTTGGGAACACCTACTTTTGACTTTGGGGGGAACTCCAGACTCATGCCCAACTTGTCAAAGAATCTGATATTTACATTTATTCTTGTCTCTGGGAAGTAGTACCAGGCTATTAACATGCCCTTGGAGAGCAGCAAAGAATGAAAATGTGCATCTTACTGTCAACTTCAGATGTTCAGGCAGTAAATCTTTCAGCTGAGCAATGCATTCATTAATTCGGTCTCTTCTCTTCTTTTCTATTAATCTGTGCGGCAATTTGTAGGTATCCTGAATACAGGAGAGCCAGGTAAGAGAGAAAACAATAAACTAAACACTCATTTACTGGATTAAAACAACACCCCCCCCATCACTCCCCCCCCCCTCAAAATATATACTATGTGATAAATTATGCCCTGGAAATCGCTTTTCTCTGGGTTCTTCCAAAATGCAATTTAAATTCAGGGATGATGCTTAATCTCCCCCTGAGAGTATCCAGCACACCACTTAAAATTCACAGTCGGGGAAGCTCAAGGGCTGGAATATATTTGTGGGCAGAGCTTCGCTGTGAAATCAATAGCCCCAAATAACTATCCAGGCAGGTTATGGGGAACATCGGAAACTTGCACTTACCTTGCCATCATCTCGCTTCATGCTCCTTTTAGGCTTACACATATACAAAGAGGAATAGTCCAGTCTGCAAAACAGAAATCAGCATCAGGCACCCATTCGGGGAGGGGCTCTGCCCTCGCCCGCTCCATACCACTTTCTGGAGAAGAAAAAAAAATCAAACTGAAGCCGAGACAGATATTGGCAAGGGTGCGTGCACCTTACCCTATAAAATCTCTATGTTCCAGTAACTGTCTCTCTTGCAAATGAGGAATTCCTTCGTCCATGTTCAATCGCTGTCCGTTCCCTCTGTTGCGATTTTTGGGGTTCTGTTCTATAATCTGTGGGACCGTAGCCTTGAGAGATCCTGGGGGGGAATCTGTGCGTCTCCAGTCTCTCTCTCTCTCTCTCTCCCTCTTCAGTGCAGTGTTCAAAGTGTGAAGCAGTTGGTCCCCCCTCCCACCGCGCTCGCTCGCTCACACACGCACACACACGCACGCACACTCGCGCCGGCCCCACTGCGCTGGTAGTTTGCTCTCACTCCGGGCAGTGTTTGACCACAGGGCACGCGCGTCCCCAGCCAGACCAGCACCCAGCTCACGTGCGGAACGTACCATCCGCGGTCCAGCCCGGAGGGGGGCGGGGGAGGAGGGGCCGGGCCGGGAGGGGGCGTCGGGAGCAGGCTGCGGGGGGAGGCGCGCGGAGGGAGGGGGCGGGGACACCTGATCAGGGCCACCGGAAAGGAAAAACAACTTCGGCCAAGCGATTCATCTTCCCAAAGCGACGCAGCCAGCCCGGGTGGGGGAGGGGCTCCGGGGTGCAGGGCGGCCGGGGGTTCCTCGCCTTGCTAATGCGGCTCCCTGGCTTCGTCGGCGCGTCATTACGGTGCAGGAACGTGAACGTGGCTTCCCCCCCCCTCAGCCCCCCTATCTTTTTCTTTCTTTCTTTTTTGCTTTTCCACCGACCGTGCAGTTGGTTTGAACCAGAGAAAGAGAATTCGCGGTGGGTAAACTTCAGTCCCGTAGGAAAATCTGGAGACTTGTTGGCCTGTGGTGGGGCGGGGGTGGGGGACCCTTCGGCCCCTGTTGGAGGTTGCCCCGAAAAGGGGTCACTTAAATCCTCTTCCCGCAGGACTGACGATAAATGAGTATGTAGTCACTGGGTCAAAATGTCGCAATCCGAGTGTCTTTCGGCGACACGGTGTCCCTGGGCCACCCAAACTTCCAGCAGCCGCCGGAATTGCGGTGCCACTAATCACGGCAGCCGATGACGACGTTTGGGGCCTTTAGTGCTCCCGGAGGATCGCGGCGGGGAGGGCGGGGGCAGCAGAGGCCGGCACGAGAGGGGCGGCCGCGGAGAGGCAATGCAGCACTGCCCCTCGCCAGCGCCGCTCCGCCGCCCCCCGCGCCCCGGGCGGCGCTGCGTGCGTCCCCGTCCCTCCCCCACCCCCGTGCGATAAGCAGCGCGAGGAGTGTGCGGCGCCCACGTTTACTACCGCTGGCACCTCCGAAGCCTCCCTCCTTAATCCGGTCGCAAACGGCACCAGCACAGGGCCAGCAACGTGATCCGACCTGTCGCGGCTGCCACATCACCGCGCGGGGAAGCCGTGCGCGCGCGCGCGCTCGCCCTGCAGCCCGGCGCGGGGAAGCACTGCCGACCGGGCCACCTTGCCCGGCGCCGTCCCCGGAGCGTGACTCACAGCTAGTGAGAGTTCCCGGGAGGTGCCCGGGCGGCGCCCTGCCCCCGGCGCCGCCAGCAGCTCGGGACCTCGGCCGGCAGCGGCCCAGCGGGTCTCCCGCCCCGCTGCCCCCGCCGCTAGCGCCTACCGGGGAGGGGCCGTGCATTGATCTCGTTATACTGAAGTAGATAGGGAACCATCGGCCTCTCGGTGCTAAGAGTGAGAACCACATTCTCCCGAGTCATCCCCGAGACATTCTTTTTCGCCAGGGGGGAGCAGCACAGCCGACGCACAGGCGCAGGGCTCAGCAGGGACTGGGGCGGACGCTACGTGTCCCCCGGCTCGCCCGCGGGGCGCGGGTGCCGGCAACGGATCTGGGTCGCGGCAAGCGGCGGCGGGGGAGGTCACGTGTCTGCAGGAGTCGCGTCTCCTCCCCGCCTGGAGCCGCCTGGGCCAGGGCCGTGGCGCGCGCTGCTGCAGTCTCCCGAGTCCGGGGCGGAGACGCGCGCGTCTGGCTTCGTGACTCCGGCGGCGGCCCCAGCTCACCCCGGCGCGGAGACACGCTCGCCGGCGTCCACTTCTGTTCCTTAGAGGGCCTTTTAAGGTCTCTCGGCTTCCTCGAATAGGCTTTTTTGTTTTGTTTTGCACCCAACGCACAATTTAATAAGGAATGCTTAACACGTCTTTAAAAAAAAACAACTTATTTTATTTTAGAATTCCGTCCATCCTCTCTACCGTTTCCAAGTGATGGGAAGATCAGTTGCCTCAGGTGGGGAGGGCAATTTGGAGACCTGAAATCACTGTATCTGTCCTTTTGTTCATCACAATTGACCAAAAGGGGGGGAAAGAAGGATTCCGTTAAGGTGAAAAAAAAAATTTTTTTTAAAAACTGCATCATTACCTTCCCTTATAGGTTGCTCGATGTACGGAGCAGGGTGAGAGCACGAATATTGACTCCAGAGCTACATTTTCTTTTGAGCATGAAGGCTAGAGCGTTGAGCAAAAATGAAATCGAGCCTGACTCCGAGCAGCTTGGCCTCACAGGATGCAAGGCAGACATCTGGTCAGGCAAACCTCAGGGACTAAGTCAGAGGTAGGCTCCAAAGTTTGTTAAAAGAGGAGCAAGGGCAATCAAGGGCGACTTTATGGCCATAAAGTCCCATCCCTTAAAGAGAGGGAGCCTGTGACTGCAAATGAAGCTTTCTCTTTATTAGTCCTTTAATCTCCTCTACCCCCTTCCCTTCTGTCCCGTTTCCCCACTTGTATACATTTTTGCTTTCTCTGCCACAGCTTGCTTTTGCTGGTACCCAGTTCAAGCTGCAAATGCAATCTTTTCCCATGTTTTGGTCTCATTCTCAGACCGCTTCCTCTTCTGGTTTTTCTCCTCTGCCTGCCTTTACACTCTCCGGTCCGTTTTCCTCTTTCTTTTCTTTTCTTGTGTTCTTTTTTCCTACCTTGCCCCAGTTACTTCTCTGCTGCTTCTCTCCTCCTGTGGTTTTTGCTCTTTGATTTGCTTTTTGTCTTTTACCCTTGACCTTTCACCTGGATGACTCTCCTTGCTTATCTGTGTCTCTTAAACTTGACTTCTCCCTTTCTTCTTCAAGTTCTTGCCTCCAAAGATCCCTTGGCTCCCAGGAGGCTGCAGCAATCACTGCCAGCCATGTCACCATTGCAGTGAGAGTGACAGGAGCACACACAGTACTAAGGACTTTTCAAGGCTTCACTTAACTCATCGTGAGGTAAATACTAATACTGTCCCCATTCTACAGATGAGCAAATAGCTGGCTCTCTCAGGACATTACAAAATACAATCACATGATGGCCTGGACTGAAGCACTGTGTGTTAGAGTCAGCATTTAAGGCTCCTTGAGCAACAGCATCTAAATGCTAACAACATTGTTGTTTAAAAACATCTACCATTGTGAGTGTGTCCACTTATCTTGCATCATGTGCCAAGTGTGACCAGTGCCTGAAGAGGATGAGGAAGGGAAAGATGTTAGCACTGCTATTGATGGTAGCAAAACAGTTTGGAACAAGAAGAGGACAGGCTTCTATCACTGGGTGATTCAAATGGCATCTACTCCAAATTTAGTCATTTGCTTCTAACCATCCCAATTTATTGTTATCATTTCATACAGATGGACAGATGGAAGTATGGTGTAGAAAAGGTTATAATGGTGACCAGCTGTTCACCATTTCCTGAACAGACCAAGCTTCACCTGTGGTGAGGTTAGAAAGGGAAAAAATTCCCGTCTGACAAAGGAACAGAAGATTAGAATGCCCTCTTTAGGATGTTTAAAAATAGGTTGAGTCTTATCTCTTTAGGAAGGTTTAATGCTGCCCTCCTGAAAGCCAAGGAGCTACAAGATGAGCTCAAAGCCCTTTTGAGCCTATAATTAAAGAATTTGGTGATGCCTTGCTTTCAATTAAAAAGATCCATCTTTCCCCTTTTAATAGGTGAGGGAGAAGCTGCTTTTCTCTGGTTGAGCAGGGAAATCACTACCTATAGAGAAGAATGAAAGAGAGGCACTGTGTGTCCCAGTTCCCACTCCCCCCCCTCCCAGTTAAGAGTTGAAGTCCTGCACTTATTAGAGTCACCTTGTGCCTTCAGAAAGTCTTATCATGTTCACCTGCAACATCTTGGGTTTCCAGCACAAACAGAATTCTCCTAAGAGAATTAAAGTTCCCAGAGAGAAGAGATGGTTCTGCCTCTTTAAGGGATCTGTGAGCCCTCAGTTGTCCTAGAAAGGTGACTGGGTGTGTTGTACTGGGGGTAGGGTGTGAGTCTGATTCAAACTAACTGTGAGTGCCTCGAATGGCCTAAAACTTCCAGATCTTCCCAGAGGTGTGGGGCCTCCTGTTCAGCTATGAAAAGGCCCCATCAAGGAGTCCGATGCCTAATAGGGACGAATTTAGTGATTTAGAACCCCTTACAACAGGTAGGGTACGGTAACCCCATTAGATGAGTTCACCAGACTCCAAAATAAAAGGCTGAGGCCTGATGGTAGAATCAAAATGGAGTGGAGTGGCAGGAGAGGGTCTAGGGTGGGATGAGACACTGGAGACCCGGCACACTACTCCCAGGGGAAAAAGGCCAGTGTTGCCAAACTGGCCTTCTGACATCACAGAAGGGAACAGAGGAGGGAGGGAAACCCCATCCTACTCCCCAGAAGCCAAGTATGACTTTAAAATATTGATAATGCTATTTGCTGAAGGTACGAGATTTAAGATCTCGAAATAGAAGGTTGAGTAATTCCCAGTTACTCAGCAATTTAATGGGAACAAGCACATGGGCCCCTATTGAATTTGTAAAAGAACTTAAGTCTTTCTGTAGACTGCCAATGAATGTGTCCTTGTGGTTGTCGACATACACGTGAGTCCATTTAACATGTAGGTAACCCTGTTAAGAAGTGTATACACGTATTGGTTTTTGCATCATACCAAGGAGCAGGTCATAGTAAGTAATGTATATCACATAAATACTGCTGAGATCACATGCATGTAGGTGATTATCACAGATGCTGGCACCGTTTTCCCACTTCCTCTCCTCCTTCCTCACCTTTCAGGTACTGTCCGACCACCACTTTCTCCAGACTCCTTCCCTGTTTGCCTAGCCCAGAACTGTGTCCTGCTGTGGGCCCCCTGGGCCTACCATTCTCTTCCCTGACACCTATGCTCTTTGAAAAACTCAAACACTCTAGCGTGTATGCTCCTGCCAGCTGGCAGCCTGGTGAGGACAGATGCCTGAGTCGCTGACTTCTGTGTCCTCGTTGCCTGGGACAGGGTTGACCACAGAACAGACCCACGCACATAGCTCTGAATGACTCCTGGAGGTGTCCCAGCAAGTTATGCAGGAAACAAATTCTTGTTCAGAGAAGTCTGAGCCACAATTCATAACCTAGCCCCACAGGATCAGTAGGACCCCCAGGGCTCCTTATACCTGCTGGAGGGAGACCATCATGTTAGTTCTACCCTCCCAACCTCCTGCTGGAACTTTTGGATATCTGGGTGACCTGACCAGATGGGAGCACCCTCCTACCCGGAGGTTCTTTGTGTTTCGTTCTTGGCCTTGCCAGACATGTGAGGGCTTGGATTACAGGCAGCCTGAGTGCTCCTGAGAAAGCAGGAGACCCAGAGGCCTGGCAGGTTCTTCTGGGATGTGGGAGGCAGCTCTGCTGGGAGGTCAGATCTCCCTCTCTGGCCTGGCTGTTCATCTGTGCCAGGATATGGACATGGTCTGTGACCAAAAGGCAGTAATTGTGCCAGAGTGCTCCCCACCAGCCTGGCTTTTCTCCTTCACAGAATTGGTCGTCCTCACACAGTGTGCCCTGGCAGAGAGAGCCAGGGGTTGGAGATTGTCTAGCCATGTTCTTCAGGTGTCCAGAGACCATGGGTTGGGGAGGTGACATCCAGGCCAAAAGTGGGGAAGGTGTGCAGTCTGGCCTGCATAGCTATTTACAGGTCTATTGTACTGAGTAAATTTCAGGAGAGGGTCTTGGGCTATGCCAAAGAGCTTGGTTACCAAGAGTGTAGAAAGAAACAAGCACTGAGTCAGGATGTAGGAGTCAAGCCTCACAGTGGAACAAAGTAGGAGAGTTGAGGGCCAGCAAAGGCATCTATCAGAATGCCAAACTGGTAGCCACAAAGACTGGAGCGAGGGGTCAGCACAAACAATGGTGAGCTGGATAAAGTCGTGGGGGGCAGGAACCAGATGTGGATGGGACTGGGGTGTGGCTCCTGTGGGGGACTTACTCTTGGAGTGTCAGCTACACTCCCCAAAGATGGGAAATATGGAACCCTCACTATCCAGCTAACTTTGTGTCTGCTCTTGGCACTTATAATTGCAGAAACACAGAGTTCCCATTCCCTTACTTAGGTATTCAGACAGCTTGATTTTCTTGATTGAGAGGCCTCAAGGTAAAACTGAATCAAAGCGCACAGCCCCCTGACAGTGAGTTCCCAGCAGGGCTGGGACTGATTTACACCTGCCCAGCATCCTGCTTTACCCAGGTGATCCGGAAGAAAATACTCTCCAGCTACTGGGATTTGGGAGAGATAACAATTTTTCTGAAAATGATTTCTTTTATTGTGTTTTAGAAATTCTGCTTCAGAGAATCTGAATGGAATGGAATTGACACATTACATGTTCTTTCCTCTTAATTCATCCTCCTGCTGATGGTGATGGAGTATAATGGCCCTGGCTTTAAGATCAGGAAGACTTGGCTCCAATGCTGTTCTTCCCTGACTAGCTGTCCAGAGAGTAGCTGTCTGAGTGGGTAAGTACCGGTTGGCCACCATGACAGAGAACATATGCCACAGTTGGTGATCAGGAAACGGTCTTGTGCCCCTCCCACTGGGTGCCCAGTTATGATTTATGGATGTTATAGGATCTGGTTTGAGGATAGTTGATGAATTAAATAACTTATTTCAAGTTCAAAGGTCAACCTATTGCTTTCCATTATCCTTTCTTTACTAACAGGTGAATAATAATCTGCAGAGGGTTGGTTTTCCACTAACAAGACCTAGTTTTATTCTGTGTGCTAGTAGGAAATACACGGTACTTACCACCATCTTATGCTTTTGAATCCCATTCTTCAGACAGCTCTTCAGAGGGAGTTACAAGTTCTGTATCTGTGCCCCAGTGAGGAAAGCTCTTCCCGGGCATGCTTTGCCGTAGGTGCAAGCATCCCTCTGGTTTTAAGTGGGTGACAAAGCTGTATTAAGGTGCCAACTTTGCTGACTGGCTAGGGACGCTCCATTTCTTCATGCCATCTTTTCTAATAATCATAGCAAACATGCTCTCTTTTCATGTTTTATAAATATTGGCTCATGAAATTGCTCAACAACCCTTGGCAAAAATGTCATTCAGGAAGGAGACACGTGATCAGCAGCACAGTTCATACAGGGAGGAGCTGGTCTGAGCAGGAAGTCTGATTCCTGCTCAACCAACACTGAAGGTCTAAAGAGATCCACAAATTGTGTGGTTTTTTCCTCCTGAAAAAGAAGCTCTTGATTTTTTTTTTTAAGCTGTTCTACTTAGAAGAAAAAAAAAAAAAAAAAAGGAGGTAAAATCTGATCCCTTAGTTGCAGAGTGTCTTCTATGCAGAAGGCACTTTCTAAGTTGGTACTGGTCCAACAAAACTTTCTGTGATGATGGAAATGGTCTGTAATCTGTGCTGCGCAATATGGTAGCCACCAGCCACAGGCAGTTCCTGAAGACTGAAAATGTGCTTAATTTAACTGCTGAATTTTTTATTTTATTTAAGTTTAATTTCGGTGAAACACCCACATGCAGTAAGTAGCTACCAGATTGTCCAGGGAAAGTCTAGATGCCTTAATCAGGTTCAAATACTGACTGTTCAGCAGATAATTATTTTAAGAAAACCAAGACAGTTTTATAGCTTATTTTATTTTTCCCTAAGCATCTGAGACTCAGTATCTGTATACCAAGAAAAAATATAAATCATCAGACACAAATTCAGGCATATGAAGAAAACTAGAGCCATCAGCTTCTTCAGGCTTTATGATGTTTGATAGATTAATTTTAATTTTACTGGAACCCAGTGGCATAACTTGCCAACATTTAAAAATACTGATCATGAGTTTGTTATAAATATTTTAGCCACTTTCTATAAATAGGTACCAATATAGTAATTATAATACTGCAAATAATACCATATCTATTAGGTTTTGGATATAAGAAGTAGTAGTAAACTTTTACTTTATTACTTACTAAATTTACTTTATTATTTACTAAAATTTTAACCAGTTCTCTGGGTAGAACATGCGTGCATGTGCTTTATTACATATCATATTATAGAGGGTATGTAGTAAGGCAAACATTTACACATAATAATAGAATGTACATTATTCCTATGAATTCTGTACAGCTAATTATTTCTTAATGAATGCCTTTATAGATTTTTGCCAAACTCTTTCAGCTCTTGCCAGCCTATGGTTGCAATTAATTCAAAAGTATAATTCCAATATGAATGTTGGCTGATTTTTTTAATTTAATTTTTAAAAAATTGTATATATATATTACATTATTGTGTACCCTGGGGTTTTCCCATTTCCTTAACACTTGTTAACCATCTTATTCTTTTGTGCCCTCTGCCTCCCCCTTTTAATTCCCCCTCCTCCTCTCTTGCTCTATTGTTCAGTTCTGTTGGTTGTTTCTAATTTTTCTTATTCATTTGTTTGTTTTTCCCTATATCCTTCATATAAGTGAGACCATCTTGTATTTCTCTTTTTCTTTTTGGTTTCTTTTTGCTGTTATGAGTCCTTCTAGTTCCATCCATGTTACTGCAAATGACATGTTTGTCCTCCTTGATTGATACATAGTATTCCATCATGTCCATATACAACATTTTTTTCAGCCATTCATTGGTTTTGGGGCATTTGGGTTGTTTCCATATCTTGGCAATTGTAAACAGACCTGCAATAAGCATGCACATGCAAGTGTCCTTTTTGATTAGTGTTTTCATGTCCTCTGGGTAGATTTCCAGTAGTGGGATTGCTGGGTCCAATGTTTGAGGATCCTCCACATAGTCTTCCATAGTGGCTGGACCAGTTTTCACTCCCACCAGCAGTGTAGGAGAGTTCCTTTTTCTCCACATTCACGCCAACATTTGTTGTTGTTGTTTTGTTTTTTTTGTATGGATCATTCCTACTGGTGAAAGGTGGTATCTCAGTGTGGTTTTAATTTGCGTTTCCCTGATTATTAGTGATGTGGAGCATTCTTTCAGGTGCCTATTGACCAATCTGTATTTCCTCTTTGGTGAAGGGTCTTTTTAGTTCTTCTCTGCATTTTTTGGGGGACTTTTTGTTTTGTTTTTGTTGAGTTGTATGAGCTCTCTTTGTGGATCTTTGTTTTCCGACCCTTATCACTTGTCTGGAGGGCAAAAATTTTCTCCCAGTTGGTTGGGTTTCATTTGTTTTGTTTATTGTCTCTTTTGCTGTACGAAACATTTGGTTTGATATAGTCCCAGCTGTTTATGTTTTCCTTCATTTTTTTTGCCAGCTGTAGTTTTTCCAGAAATGGATTTCTGAAGTGAAATTCATGGAGGGTTTTGCCCAGGTTTTCCTCTGTGTATTTTATGGTTTCAGGTCTCACATCCCAGTGTTTTATCCATTTTGAGTTGATTTTTGTACAAGGTGTGAAGGTGTTATCTTGGTTTATTCTTCTGCAAGTCATGGTCCAGTTTTCCCAGCACCATTTACTGAAGAGGCTGTCCTTATTCCAGTGTATGTTTTTTGTCCCTTTGTCATAGATTAGTTTACTGTGTATGTGTGGTTTTATTTCTGGGTACTCGATTCTGATCCATTGATCTGTTTGTCTGTTTTGTACCAGTACCATGCTGTTTTAATTATTATGGCTATGTAGTATAGTTTGAAATCTGGGATTGTAATGCTTCCATTCTCTCTTCTTTTTGTCAAGAGGGTTTGACTATTCAGGGTCTTTTGTTGTTCCATATGAATTTCAGTAATTTTTGTTCTGTCTCTTTAAAATATGTCATTGGGATCTTTATTGAAATTGAATTGAATCTGTAAATTGCCTTTGGTAATATGGCCATTTTGATAATGTTGATTCTTACAATTCATGGACAGGGAATGTTTTTTCATTTTTTAACATCATCTTCTATTTCTTTTAAGAATGTTTTATAGTTTTCTTTGTATAGGTTTTTTACTTTTTTGTTATTTAATTTTATCAAATAAAATTATTTTTATTAAATTTAATTTTATTAAATAAAATTTGTTATTTTATTTAATTTTGTTATTTAATTTAGTATTTAATTTTCTTTGGTGCAATGGTAAATGGAGTGGTTTTTTAAAATTTCTTCTTCTTCTGATAGATTCTTTGTGTATATGAATGCTGTTGAGTTTTGTGTGTTGATTTTGTATCCAGCTACCTTACTGAATTGATTTATTATTGCAATTAGCTTTTCTGTCGATATTTTTTTGCGGTTCTCTACATAGAGTATCATATCATCCACATCCATAATAGCTTTATTTCTTCTCTCCCTATTTGGATTCCCTTTAATGTCTTTTTCTTGTCTTATTGCCCTAGCTAGGACTTCCAGAACTATGTTGAAAAGGAGTGGAGAGAATGGGCATCCTTGCCTGGTTCCAGATCTTAATTGAAATGATTTCATTTTTTTCCCCATTGAGGATGATATTTGCTGTGGGTTTGTCATATATAGCTTTTATTATGTTGAAGTATGTTCCTTTTATACCAATTTTTTCCAAGGCTTTCATCATGAAAGGCTGAACTTTATCAAATGCTTTTTCTGCATCTATTGATATAATCATACGGTTTTTTCTGTTTGTTTTTCTGTTTTTTGGTTGATTTTCAGATGTTGAACCATCTGTACCCCTGGGATGAATCCCACTTGGTCATGGTGGATAATCTTTTTCATGCAGTGTTGGATTTGGTTTGCCAAGATTTTGTTTAGAATTTTTGCATTTGTGTTCATTAGGGAGATTGGTCTATAGTTCTCTTTCTTTGCATTATCTTTATTTGGTTTTGCAATTAGTGTAATGTTTGCTTCATAGAACGTATTTGGTAGCTTTCTTTCTTTCTCAATGTTTTGAAAGAGTTTTTAACAGTACCAGTATTATTTCCTATTTGAATGTTTGGTAGAATTAGTTTGTGAAACCATTTGGACCTGGGCTCTTGTTTTTAAGAAGTGTTCTGATGACCGCCTCAATTTTATTGCTTGTGATTAACCTGTTTAAGTTCTCTATTTCTTCTTTGTTCAATTTTGGATGACTGTATTGTTCTAGGAATTTGTTCATCTCTTCCAAGTTGTTGTATTTGTTTGCATATAGATGTTTGTAGTAGTCTCTAATCATCTTTTGGATTTCTGCTATGTCTGATGTAATATCTCCCTTTTCATTTATGATCCTGTTTATTTGAGTTTTCTTTCTTCTTTTCTTTGTAAGCCTTGCAAGGGGTTTGCCAATTTTATTTATTTTTTCAAAGAACCAGCTTTTATGTTTTGTTTTGTTTTTGTTTTTTGGAGACTGGGTCTCACTATTTTTGCCCGTGGAACTGCAGGCTCACGTTGCCCGGGTTACCACAGACTCAAGCAATCCCCAGCCTTACCTTCCCAGGTAGCTGGGATTACAGGCATGCACCACCATGCCCAACTATTTTTTGGGGGACTAGGTCTCACTATGTGCCCCCAATGGGACTCGAACTGCAATCCCTGGCCCCCACCGTGGCTTCCTAGGCTGCCACCTACAGGCATGTGCCACCATACCTGGCCTTGCTTTTGGTTTTGTTTATCTTGGTGGTCTTTTTGGTTTCTATTTCATTTATCTCTGCTTTTATTTCTGTTATTTCTTGTGTTCTGGTGGGTTTTAGATTTTTTTGTTGTTCTTTTTCTAGATCCTCAAGTTGGGAGATTAGAGTATTTCTTTGAGCTGTTTCAATCCTTTTTATTTGGGCTAGTATTGCTATAATTTTCCTCTTAATACTGCTTTTGCTGCATCCACACATTTTGGAATGCTGCATAATCTTTGTTGTTTGTCTCCTTGCATGTTTTAATTTCTTCTTTGATTTCCTCTTTTTTTTTTTTTTTGAGACTAGGTCTTGCTATTTTTGCCCATGGAACCGCAGGCTCTCGTTGCCCGGGGTACCACGGACTCAAGCAATCCCCAACCTCAGCTTCCCAGGTAGCTGGGATGACAGGCGCGCGCCACCACGCCCAGCTGTATTTTTTGGAACTAGGTCTCGCTACGGTCCCCAGGTGGGACTCGAACCGCGATCCCTAGCCCCCGGCCGCTTCATAGGCTGAAGCTTACAAGCATGAGCCACCGTGCCCGGCTTTGATTTCCTCTTTTACAAAGTGATCTTCCAAAAACCTGTTGTTCAGTCTCCATGTAGTGTTTACTTTCCTTATTTTCTTTTCATTGTTGATTTCTAGTTTGATGCCTTTATGATCGGAGAAAAAGCTTGGTATTATTTTAAACTTTGTGTATTTATTCAGGTTTGTCTTGTGCCTTAATATATGGTCAATTTTAGAGAATGAATCATGCGCATTTGAAAAGAAAGTGTATTCTTTTCCTTGGGGGTGCAGTGTCCTGTAAATATCTATTAGGTCCATTTGGTCAAGATCTTCCTTTAAAGCTTTTGTGTCTTTGTGTAATTTCTGTTTTGTTGATCTGTCTTTTGTTGAGAGTGGAGTGTTAAAATCTCCTACCATGTATGTATTCTCACCAATATTTGTTTTCAGTTCTGCTTTATTTGTTTTATGAATTTTGGTCTCCCTCATTAGGTGCATATATGTTGATTATTGTTGTCTTTTTGGTGGATTGACTCTTTAACCATTAGGTAGTGGCCTTCTTTATCTTTTGTCACTTTTTTTAGCTTGAAGTCTGCTCTGTCTGATATAAGAATGGCAACCCCTGCTTTTTTGTGGGGGTCATTTGCTTGTAATATAGTTTTCCAGCCCTGTACCTTAAGTCTATGTTTATCCTTAGAGGTCAGATGTATTTCTTGGAGGCAGCAAGAATGTTGGGTTCTGTTTTTTTGATCCAGTCTGCAACTCTGTGTCTTTTGATTGCTGAGTTTAGACCATTAATATTTAGAGTGATTATTGATGTTTGAAATTCTAACATTGGTATTCTGGTAGTCATTTTGGGATTTTGATTTGGTTCCTTGTTTTGTTTTTTCTATTTGTTCTTGTGACCTTAATCTTGAGGCTTCTTGCAAATGGCTGATACTTTGTTTATGCAAGGAGTCAGAGAAAAATGAAATAATAAAATAATATGCAAAAAGTTAAAGAAAAAATGAAATAATGGCATTCATTCATTCATCAATGATATGAACAACTTCTTTATTAAATCAGATAGTAATTTTTATATTCTGGAAAAAAGATTTCCTCAACTTTCTGGGCAATTTACATTATAACAACAATAGAAATGATACACTCTAAGTTTAATATACATGATTAGCATTTCCTCAAGTCTAAAAATTGACAGGGTACATCAAACCCTAACTTGTTATACGCTAGAATCCATGGTATAAGTGGATACCAAAACCAATTTCTTTTCTTTATTTTTTAATTATTTTTTTTGGCTTTTCCATTGGTCTGATTGTTTTTATCCTAGTACCATGCTGTTTTCATTATTATGGATTTGTATTATAGTTGAGATCTGAGATTGTAATACCTCCATCCTATCTTCTGTTGGTCAGGAGGGTTTTGGATATTCAGGGTTTTTTGTTATTCCATATGAATTTCAGTAATTTTTGTTCTATCTCTTTAAAAATTGCCATTGGGATTTTTACTAGAATTACATTGAATCTGTAGATTGCTTTTGGTAGTATGGCCATTTTGATAATATTAATTCTTCCAATCCATGAGCAGAGAATATTTTTCTATTTTTAATGTCTTCTTCTATTTCTTTTTAAAATGTTTTATAGTTTTCTTTATATAGATCTTTCATATCTTTTGTTGTTTTATTCCCAAGTATTTAATTTTCTTTGGTGCAATGGTAACTGGAGTGTTTTTTAATTTCTTCTTCTTCTTACTGATTCTTTGCATATAAGAAAGCTACTGATTTCTTTGTGTTGATTTTGTAATAGGCTACCTTACTGAATTGATTTATTATTTTAATTAGCTTTTCTGTGTTTATGGGGGGGCTTCTCATTCTCTACATAAAATATATCATTTGCATATAATGATAGCTTTAGTTCTTCTTTCCCTATTTGTGTTCCTTTTATGTCTTTGTCTTGTCTTATTGCCCTAGCTAGAACTTCCAGTACTATGTTGAAAAGAAGTGGTGAGAATGGGCATCCTTGCCTGGTTCCCAATCTTAACTTAAATGATTTCAGTTTTTCCCCATTAAGGATAATGTTTGCTGTGGATTTGCCATAAACAACTCTTAGTATGTTGAGATATGTTCCTTTTATTCTGATTTTTTTCTAGGACTTTCATCATGAATGGATGCTATACTTTGTCAAATGCTTTTTCTGCATTTATTGATAAGATCATAAGACTTTTGGTTTTCTGCTTGTTGATGTGATGGATTATGTTGATTGATTTTCACATGTTGAACCATTCTTGTGCCCCTGGGATAAATCCCACTTGGTCTTGGTGAATAATCCTTTTGGATTCGATTTGCCAGAATTTTATTTAGAATTTTTGCATCTGTGTTCATTTGGGAGATTGGCGTGCAGTTTTCTTTATCTGTCTCAGGTTTTAGTATTAGTGTAATGTTTGCTTCATAGAATGTAGTTTTCTGTCTATCTCAATCTTTAATAATATAGGTGTTATTTCATCCTTGAATGTTTTGTAGAATTCATTTGTGAACCTGTCTGGTCCTGGGCTTTTATTTTTAGGGAGAGTTCTGATGATTGCTTCAATTTTACTGTTTGTAGTTGGCCTGTTTAAATCCTCTATTTTGTCTTTGTTCAATTTTGGGTGGCTGTATCATTCTAAGAATTTGTCCATCTCCTCCAGGTTGTTGTATTTGCACATAGATGTTCATAGTAGTCTTATTATTTTTTGGATTTTTGCTGTCTGTTGTAATTTCTCCTTTTTCATTTCTGATTCTGTTTATTTGCATTTTCTTCCTTTTCTTTGTGAACCTTGCTAAGGGTCTATCAATTTTAATTTTTTTGAAGAACCAGCTTTTGGTTTTGTTTATTCTCTGGATTGTCATTTTGGTTTCTAATTCATTTATTTCTGCTGCTTTGATTTTTATTATTTCCTGTCCTCTGCTGGACTTTGGATTTTTTTTGTTGTTGTTGTTCTTTTTCTAATTTCTCAAGCTGGGAGATTAGATTGTTCCTTTGGATTATTTCTAACTTTTTGACATTAGCCTGTATTGCTATGAACTTTCCTCTTAATACTGCTTTTGCTGAGTACTATGCATTTTGGAATGTTGAGTCATCTTTGTGATTTGTTTCAATAAGAGTTTGAATTTCTTCTTTAATTTCCTCCTCTATCCAGTGGTCTTCCAGTAGCCTGTTGTTCAGTCTCCATGTAGTATACACTATTTTTATTTTCTTTTCAGTTTGATACCTTTATGATCAAAGGAAAAAGTTCCAGCTCCTATTATTTTGACCTTTGTGTATTTGTTTATGTTTGCCTTATGTCCTACTATATGGTCGATTTTGGAGAATGATCTGTGAGCATTTGAAAAAAGAAAAGTGTATTCTTTTCCTTGGGGTGCAGTGTCCTATAGATAGCTATCAGGTTCATTTGGTCTAGATATTATTTTAAAGCTTTTGTGTCCTTGTATAGTTTCTGTTTTGCTGATCTGTCCTTTGGTGAGAGTGGAGTATTAAAGTCGCCTACTACATATGTATTTTCACCAATATTTACTTTCAGTTCTGCTCTGAGTTAACTTATGAATTTTGGTGCTCCCTTGATTGGTGAATATATGTTTTTAATTTTAATTTTGTTTTTTTTAGACTAGTCTCACTATGTTGCCCGGGTTTGTCTCGAACCCATGGACTCAAGTGATCCCTACCCTCAGCCTCCCAGGTAGCTGGGATTACAGGCACAACCACCAAACTTGGCTTATGTTTATAATGTCTTTCTGGTGAATTAACCCCTTTATCATTGGGAACTTATTTGTCCTTTGTTACTTTTTTAAATTTGAAATTTGCTTTATCTGTTATTAGAATGGCTACCTCTGCCTTCTTTTGGGGACCATTTGCTTGGAGGATTGCTTTTCAGTCCTTTATTTTTAGTCTGTGCTTATCTTTAGAGTTCAAATGTATTTCCTGGAGGCAGCAGAATGTTGGGTTCTGTTCTTTGATCCAGTTGATTACTCTGTCTTTTGATTGATGAGTTTAGACTGTTAACATTTGGGGTGATTATTGATAGTTGAGATTCTGACATTGGTTTTTGGTGGTCATTTTGAAGTTGCTATTTGTTTCCTTGTTTTGTTCTTTCTGTTTATTATTCTGTTGGTTTTGCTCTTAAGGCTTCCTGTAAGATTTCCTGGAATGGGGGGTTGGTTGTAGCAAATTTCTGGAGAATTTGCTTGTCTGAAAACACTTTTATTCTTTCTTCATAAAGGAAGGATCATTTTGCAGGATAGAGTATTATTGGTTGGCATTTTTTGTCTTGAGTTTTTTTAAAATGTGGCTCCAGACTCTCCTTGCTTGGAGTATCTCTTCAGAGAACTCTTAAGTCAGCCTAATAGGTTTTCCCTTTTATGTTATGTTTCCTTTCTCTACTAGCATGTTTTCAAGGTCCATCCACATTCTGAAATGTGCTAGGACTTCACCTCATGCTAATTATTCCCTCATGTGGGCAGGTCATATTTTATTCCTCTGTTTATCAGCTGGTGCACACTGGGCTGTTTCCATTTTAGCTACTATGAATTTTTGTGTGGACATATGCTCTTGGTTCTACTGGTTAGAGACCTGGCCATGGAACCCCTGTGTCTATACTCAGGGAACAGCCAGATGGTGTTCCATGGTGCCTGTCCCATTTGTCATTCCTGCCAGAAGTATGTGCAGGTCCCAGTTTCTCCACATCATAAGGGATCTTTTAACAGAAGACAAGAAATGTCAAAGTGAACCATGACCAAGTGGTATTTATGCCAGGGGCACCAGGATGGTTCAACATCCGGAAATCAATTAACATAATACACCACATCAACAAAGAGAAAAACAAAAACCACAAGATCATATCAATAGATGCAGAGAAAGCATTCAACAGAATCCAGCATCCATTCATGATAAAAACCCTTGAAAAAATTGGGGATTAAAGGAACATATCTCAACATAATAAAAGCCATCTATGACAAGCCTATGGCATACATCATCCTAAATGGGGAAGAACTAAAATCATTACAATTAAGATCTGGAACTAGGATGCCCACTCTCCTTACTACTTTTTAACATTGTACTGAAAGTTTTAGCTAGGGCAATAAGGCAAGAGAAAGCCATAAAAGGGATACGAATAGGAAAAGAGGAATTGAAGCTATCATTTTATGCAGATGACATGATTCTCTATATAGAGAACCCCCAAAAATTCACAGAAAAACTACTTGAAATAATAAACCAGCTCAGTAAGGTAGCCAGATACAAAATCAACACACAGAAGTTGGTAGCTTTCCTATACGCAAAAAGCAGATAGGAGAAAATAAGATGCTAAAAGCAATCTACAGATTCAATGCAATTCATATAAAAATTCCAATGACATTCTTTAAAGAGATAGAAAAACAATTACAGAAGTTCATATGGTATAACAAAAGACCTCGAATATCAAAAAGCCTCCTGGCCAAGAAAAGAGAGAATGGAGGGCCAACTATCCCAGATCTCAAGTTATACTACAAAGCCATAATAATTAAAGCAGCATGGTACTAGCACAACAACAGACAATCAGACTAATGGTACAGAATTGAGTGCTTGGAAATAAAACCACACATATATGGTCAACTAATTAATAACAAAGATCCACAAGGAACTCACACAATTAAACAAAAGCAAAATAAGAAACCCAATCATAAAATGGGATGAAGAACTAAAAAGACACTTCTCCAAAGAGGAAATACAAATGGCCAACAGGCACATGAAAATTGCTCAACGTCACTAGCAACAAGGGAAATGCAAATCAAAACCACAATGAGATACCACCTTATACCAGTAAGAATGGACCATATCCATAAAATGGGCAACAACAAGTGCTGGCGAGGATGTGGAAAGAAGGGGGCACTCTTACACTGCTGGTGGGAATGCAAACTGGTCCAACCTCTATGGAAAGCTGTATGGAGTGCCTTCAAATGAATGAAAATGGAACTACCATTTGACCCAGCAATTGTTCTCTTGGGAATTCATTCAAAAGACACTTCAATGTGGGTACAAAGGGACACCTGTACTCAGATGTTTATTGCAGCACTGTTTATAATTGCAAGGATATGGAAGCAACCGAAATGTCCAAAAACAGATGACTGAATGAAAAAGATGTGGTATATATACACAATGGAATATTACTCATCAATTAAAAATGACAAATTAGACAATTTTATGATAACATGGATGGACTTAGAAGAATTCATATTAGCAGAAACAAGTCAAAAAGAAAAAAACAGAAACCAAATGGTTTCACTACTATATGGGACATGGGAAAGAAACAAAAATCCATGAAGAAAAGTCAAAACAAGCCAACAACCAAATTGAAGTACACAACCTGGGGAGGACGGGGAGGAATGGCCAGGGAGGGGGGGGTGAACAGAGATCACAGAGATGTGAAATTTCTATATAAATAAATGATTAAAAAGAAAGAATAAGAAGATCAGAAAAACTATCCCTTTTACCATCGCACCAAAAAAAAAAAAATTAAATACCTGGGTATAGACTTAACACATGAAAGAACTGTACAAAGAAAACTTTATAACACCGCTAAAAGAGATAGAAGAAGACATAAGGAAATGGAAAGACATTCCCTGCTCATAGTTTGGAAGACTTAACATCATCAAAATGGCCATCCTGCCAAAAGCAATCTACAGATTCAATACAATCTCTATAAAAATTCCAATGACATTCTTTAAAGAGATAGAAAAACAATTACAGAAGTTCATATGGAATAACAGAAGACCTCAAATATCAAAAAGCCTCCTGACCAGAAAAAAGGAGAATGGAGGTATTACAATTCTAGACTTCAAACTATACTACAAAGCCATGGTAATTAAAACAGCTTGTTATTGGTACAAAAACAGACAATCAGACCAATGGAACAGAACTGAGTGCCCTGAAATAAAACCACACATATACAGTCAGTTAATCTTTGACAAAGGAGTGAAAAACTTACACTGGAACAAGGACAGCCTCTTCAATAAATGGTGCTGGGAAAACTGGTCCAAAACATGCAAAAAAATGGACCAAGACAGCTCCCTTACACCATGCACAAAAATCAACTCAAAATGGATAAAACACTTAGATGTAAGACCAGAAGCCATAATACACATAGAGGAAAATATGGGCAAAGCCCTCCATGAATTACAATAGCAGGTTAAAAAATGAAGGAAAACATAAACAACTGGGACTACATCAAACTAAAAAGCTCTGTACAGCAAAAAAGACAACAGAAAACAAAAAGAAATCCAACTGAGTGAGAAAAAATTTTTGCCCTCCATACAAGTGATAAGGGTCTGATAACAAAGATACACAAAGAACTCACACAGCTTAACAAAAACAAAGTAAAAAACCCAGTTTAAAAAATGGGGAGAAGAATTAAAAAGATACTTCTTCTCCAAAGAGGAAATACAAATGGCCAACAGGCACATGAAAAAATGCTTAATGTCACTAGCAATTAGGGAAATGCAAATCAAAACCACAATGAGATACCACCTTATACCAGTAAGAATGGCTGACATCCAAAAAACGGACAACAACAAGTGCTGGCGGGGATGTGGAGAGAAAGGAACACTCTTACACCACTGCTGGTGGGAATGTAAACTGGTCCAGCCTCTATGGAAAGTTGTGTGGAGGACCCTCAAATATATGAGGACACCTGTACTTGGATGTTTACTGCAGCAGTATTTATAATTGCAAGGACATGGAAGCAACCTAAATGTCCCACACAGGTGACTGAATGAAAAAGATGTAGTATATATACACAATGGAATATTACTCATCAATTAAAAATGACAAATTGGATCATTTTATGATAACATGGATGTACTTAGAAGAAATTATATTAGCAGAAACAAGTCAAAAGGAAAAAGACAAAAACCAAATGGTTTTACTATTGTATGGGAGATGTAATAAACAAAAAGCTATGAGGAAAAGTCAAAACAAGCTAACAACCAAATTGAAGTATACAATTGGGGGGGCAGAAGAGAGTGGGAATGGTCAGGGACAGTGGGGGGGGTGATACCCAGGGATTACAAAGATGTGAAATTTATATATAAATAAATTATTTTTTAAAAAAGAAAAGAAAAAGTCAAAGTGAGGTATGTAAAATCATGACCTCTCCTTACTGGCAGTAAATTCCACAAACTTTACACTTTCAAGATTTGATTGATTTAACTTAAATAGCAGTGTTTAAAATACATGTTTTTGTTCACAAACATACGAATCTAAGCAACACACATGACTGAAACTCAATATACAATGCAAGTTTATCCCATAGGCTTCAAACAGAGACTGACAGGAAGGATTGATGTACCTGAACAAAGATCCAGGTTTTAAAGGGCTATATGCAGGATATTCCTCAGCACAACTATGTAAGTGTTGGGGGAGGAGAGGAATTCCATGTCTGGAAATATTCAGATCTGAACCTTAGCTTGGTCAAGGCATCCTGGAACATATGTCATGAAACAGTATGCCATGGACATAGTATATGGGAAAAAATAAAGCATAATAACATTGACTCATGGCAAAAAAAAAAAAAAGCAAGAAGGCATTATTCATATGCAGCTTGATGCAACATCATAAACCTCTTCAGAACCAGCAACTGTACTTTTTTCTCTTACTTTTGCTCAGCAAGCCCAACAGTGGAAGACTTTAAAGGCAGCAGGCATACTGTCACAGTTCTCTTCATTTTCAGGTGAATTTCTACAGAGACCCAGGCCCTATATAGGAAGATGGCTATGTTGGTGTAGTTTGGGGACTATAAGAGGACTTGCAACACAAATTTGGGGGAGTAGGTACCTTTTCAAACCTCTCTTTCCACTGACAGAAACTTCATTTTAGAAGCATTCTATCTAGACAACTTTTTGAAACCTTAGAGTACATCTCAATTTCACATAATGAAGTAAATGCTTCATTTCATAAAATAGAAATGGCCAAGGGATTATGAAATAATAGGTACTTTTGTCCTCTAGCTTGGAATTCTGTGAATTTCTGTCAAGGAAGGGACTCAAAGATCTTTCCTTTGGGTAACAACTTATAAATTAAACCAACACAGCACAGCTGGATTAATTCAGGGACCTGTATGATCCAGCCTGCTGCTTTTCCATCCTCTTCCACTCTTCTTGTTAGTCTCTGACTGTGAAGTTATATCCATGACTTTTCTTGGCCTTACCTTGAGGGGATTCTGGAGCCACAGATTCTAATTAAGTGCAGTGGCTGAGGCGTGTAAGTGAGATGCTATGTGGGTTGCATTTTTTTCTGGCCACTGATGAGGAGACTTTAAGTGGGTCTAAATAAAATTGGGGCCTTGCATGATCCTGTTGAGTTAGGACTGATTTGGTGAGAGATATCTGAACAGTATGTGCTTGTGTGATAAAAAAAAAGAGACCAGCATGAGGTGCAGCTTTTACAGAGTGGATGTGAGAGCACAGTGCAGGCTAAGGGGAAGCTGTGGTTCCTCTTCTCAGAGCTTTATGATTTGGGCATCTTGCTGATTATGATAGCTCAATTCTTTGCCACCCTGTCTCAAGCATGGTTTGCTAAAATGGAAAACACGTACTTGAAATATTGTGATGTGATGATGGATCTTTTTGAAAAAAGCTTAATTTGTCACTGTGAACCTCTGCTGGTTGTTCTCTTCTGTGCCATTTCCATTCATATGGAAAGGAAAACTCTACAGGACTCTCAGGGACATATGCTCTGTGTTGTCACACTCAGATTGCTGGCTGTCCAACCAAATGTCTGGACTTTCAATTTTTAAATTATAAATCTCCTTTGTTCCCGACTAAACATGACTCCATTTCACTTGGCAATTAGAAAAACTCCAAGCCATCTTGGTCTGTAAAGGAACAGTAAGTTTTTCTTTAGGAGTATTTAACTTAGTAGAGGAGCACTTACTATAAATTGATGAATATAGGGCTCAGGCTCCTTACTTGATGCATAGGAACTGTTTTTAAATTGACTATAGATGTGGTACAGTTTATAAATTCCACCTCAAGAGTACTACTTCTACTTGCTTGTGGTGACTGCTCTGGTAAACATGCAGTGAACATTTACTTATTGATGATTCTCATGATTGGAAGTTATTATTTGCATTTTAATACATCTAACCCTGGTAATTAGTGACCAAATGGTGATCCAGAGACTGTGAGACTAGGGATTGTTGAAATCATCAATAAAAATTGAAATCATCAAAGGAAGATCAAATTTTGTCTGATTTATAATGACTTCTGTATTTAACTCATTTTATTTTAGCATTAAAAAATAGGTATCAGAGAAGCCATGCCCCAGACCTGAAACTCAGGTCACCTTTTGTCTGTTTTATCTTTGGGCAAGTTATTTTATGAACATAACCTCTCTTAGCCTCCCATTGCTCATCTCTCTCACTGATATTCACATATAACCCATAAACTTCTCATGGGAATCAGACAAGCTGATGAATGTATAGTCTGGCGCACACTTGGTAAGTGTGCCTCTTGTTACCAACAACAGCAATGGCAACAATAACACCTTGGAGACAATGCTCTGTGGGCTACCTGGTCATCTTTATTAGGCAAATAATGCGATGCCTCAATACTCAATTACTACATCTTTTATTATACAGTTCATCTGGATAGCTATGTACACATGCACAAACACACATAACTGCACACATTTTGCACCTGAAGTTTTTAAAAGATTCTTGAATTTAAATCCTCTATTTGGATACATAGTTAAGGTCAAACTGTTCTCGTATCCTCTCAAGTGTAGGAAGAAACACAGGCACATAATGATGGTATATTGCGTCCTGTCTCAGACTTTAAGACAATTTTGCCAACTGAACACCATCTTAACCTAGGGCACCGTGGTTTATAGCTGCCTCCTGATTGTGTCAAGAAGGGCTCAAGGCCAGGCTTGCATTAGCCGTAAAAAGGCAAACACTTTGGAGAAAGTGAAAGATGGATTTGACTCGGGACAGTGCAGGGTGCTTTGTTTTGCCTACTCCACTCATATATATCAAACTACACAAAACCTAGTTGCTACCTTGCACAGCTAAATATTCAAATAACCAAGCAGCAGATTCCAGCGAAGCTTCTGATAATGTTTATGTGACATCATCCCTGACACAGTACCCTCACATTTTAGTCTCTTAACAATTATGATTTACATACCAATGTTATAAAACTGGTTTCATTATTTTTTTCCACTTAAGCTAATGATTTTATTTCCCCCGTAATGATTACTGGTTTCCTTTACATAGGTTTAAATATATACTTGAAAAAGAACTTGTCTACAGGCATTTTTATAAAGCAGAGTCAGCTAAAAAGCCATATTTCTTTTGGCATAAATCCTTGTAAATTTTTAATTTGGGGAGTCATCAGTCATGATAATGAACTTACCTACTAAAATTGTGTCAAGGGAGACCCTTGAGACCCTAGGGATACTTATAATAAAGGAGTGTGAAGCCCAACACCACAGAAGCTAAAGGATTTTGGGAAGTAGGCAGGAGGCTTTGTTTTCTTAGACCCTGTCTAAAACCTGGAAAGAGATAGTCATCACTGGGATTTGTGACGTCTTTTGCACGAGGATAATTTTGCCTCTGGGAATGTCAGAAGCCAGAATCCCTCCTGGGATTTTGAAGTCTGAAGTCACTTGTTGGCTCTGTTCACTGGAGAACTCAGAATGCTATTCATCAGCCAGTGTGGACTGTGGTTGAGGAATTATAAGCTCTAACAACCATTTCCAGAATTTAGTTTTTTTAAATAAATTTTAAGATACAGACATTCTTTTCTATTGCTCTGTAGACTTTGGAATGACAGGTCTTGGTGGTGGTGGTGGGGGTCTTAGGTATGACTTGGAAATAAAGGGGCCGGTATGTATTTAAAAAATCTTGACGTTCTTTCTCTCAGAGAACTCTTAAGCACCCTGCTAGTCTTTTGAACAGGTTTTTTGGAAGAGTATTCATGTTATGATGCCAGCATGAGATCAGTTTTTGTTAAACTACCCAAGCAAAATCATCAAACATTAATAAATCCTTTTGGAGATGCCAGAGAAAGCAAAGGAGACAAAGAAAAGGGAGATAAAGTTCATTCTGGGATCTTTCGATTAGTCCTGGTATTATTTCCCTATTTAGATCTCTTCTTAACCATGAAAAAACAGTCTCATAGAGTGTATTAATTTTTTTCTTGCTCAGCATGACTGCTTTTTAAAATTCTCAATTAGGTCTCTAAGCTTCTGCTTGGAGGCAATATTACAGAAAAAGTTTTCACTGTTGCCGCAATTTTAAGAACAATTTAGTCATTCAACACATTTATTAAATACTTAGTGTGTGTAAGGTACTATTCAGAGTTCTCAAGATGTCAGTAAATAGACATGGTTCCCTGCCCTCGTAGAGCAAGCCATTTCGCTAACATGAGTATTAACTCCTTCAAACACTACAAACTCCAGGCTTCAGCACACACTGGACACTGTGGTCTAGTGAGGTCCATCACAAACTGCTGGTAATGGGACTGCAAACTCACTAGCACATTACACTCAGATGAGCACAAAATAAGTATATATATATATTTTTTAACAATTTTGTTTATACCTGATCTGCCTATGTGTCCCTGCCTGAAAAGAAAGTGAAACAAAACAGCTAGATATTTTCTCATTGAATGCATCAATTTAACTACTGCTTTTAGGGAATGCTAGAGAGTTCTAGGTTGAAGAAAAAGGGAACAGGATGAGGTATCATATCAGATAATATGCTGAAAGACCATTTTCCCAGTAGTTTGTGCTATTCCCAATTTAACAACTACAGACACTACATACTACAAATATAATTTGCATTAATAACACTTCCTCCATTGTTTCTTTAAGTCTAGGTGAGCAACAAAACAGTATGTCAAAAGCCTTGGTTTATAGCATTTGCAGTGTCCATGTTGTAAATTCTCTTACTGTGGCTGATGTCAAGCTATGAGTAGGGTGTCACTGAATGAAAAGGTGTGCAGTAGCTTGATATTATGTGAGGTTTCCACCAAACAGATATGCAGACAAATAGTTTGTAGCTCTAGATAATGGCAAACATGAAGTAAAAGTAAAATAATTAGAAAGTGGTGAGTTTTGAGTACTGTGTTTGCTGTAATTTAAGTTTACATAATTTATATAAATGTATATAATTTTATTTCTAATCACTGCTGCAAAATTGCTAAAAAACTTAGCCTCACTAGCTGGTATTTCGAACCAAAACCACTGATCTCACAAGTGACCTCTTTAATTCCCTTATCATGTTTCTGCAGTTCAACAGCAAATCATGTTGACTTCACCTCTAAAAGATATCTTGGATCACTCACTTCCCTACCACCTTCATAGCTCTTGTCACCAGCTCTTCTCATCTGTGTTCCTGCAACTACTATATGTGCATCACATATCACTTCCCATCTTATACCTTCTAGGATCTTCCCTAGTCCTTAGAAGATTATCCAAGTCCTTGCCATGCTCAATAAGGTCCTACATCATCTGGCTACAGCCTTCCTTACAACTTTATCTTGCTTGGTGTCTTACGCAAAACTTGCATTCCAGCCACACTGGTCTTCTTTCCTTTCCTAAAACATAATTACTATGTAGTAACCTCAGGACCTTAGCCTGTGTTCTTTCTACCAGGAATGTTCTTGCCTCACACCATTTTTGGATTGGCTCCTCGTCACATTCCAGTGAAAAATACCTGTGATGGTTAATTTTCTGTGTCAACTTGACTGGATTGAGGGTGCCCAGAGAGCTACACATTGTTTCTGGGCCCACCTGAGGGAGTTTCCAAAAGAGCTTAGTATTTGAATTGGTAGAATGAGTCAAACAGACTGACTACAGTGTGGGAGATCCTTTGAGGACCTGAATAGAACAAAAGGCAGAGGAAGGTGGATTTGCCCTTTGCCTGATGGCTGGCAGACCTGGGAGTTAATCTCTTCCTACTTCTCCCAGGTCCTTAGACTTGAAGTGGAATCTACAATCCTTGTTTTCAGGCTCCCAGGCCTGACTGACAGATATCTTAGTATGACATGCAGGACCACTCAAAAAGTGGGCAGTAGCTGCTCAACAATCTCTTTCTGGGCTGTTCTTGAGGAACAGTGGTAAAAACCCACCCCCTTTCCCTCCCATGGGCAGGGCTTTGGTAGTGTGCTGGTTCTTCACTTTGCTTGGTGCTTACAGAAGAGAAAGGGGAGTGGCAGAAGGCCAGTTACAGAAAGTAGGACTCATTACAATGAGTATTTTCCCCTTAATTTGTTATGAATATATTCTTGTGTATCAAGTTTTATCTCCTCAGCATTCCCCTGTCATATATAGGATGTTCTGACTCTGTATCATACTATTTAAGTACTGTTGATTTGACATCACAGGGCAGGTTTCCCTCATTTGAGAACAGAGTATCCACTCCTAAGAATGCTTTCGTCATCTGAAATGGCACAAAATCAAGAAACAATTACCACTAATTTAGATGGAGACACTTTTGAGCCTTCCTAGTCCCCCCAAATAAGCTGCCAAATCATACAAAATAGGATAAAACCCTTAAAAAAATCACTCACATCTAGTCGAAGTAGGAAGGCAACACAATGTGCAGCCCATGTGGAGCAGCTGCGGGAAGGGCCTGACGCGGGAAGGGCCTCTTGTGACTGCCCCTCAGAGCAACCAGCAGCACCATGTGCTTTGTGCCTTTGTCATAGATGCATAAACGTGACTCCGTTCCATCTTCCTTGGCACCCTTAAGGCGCAAGCAGGTGCTGAGGGAGTCTGAGGTAAAAGCCTAGTGAGGAAGCTCGAACTTGGCCAAAGCGAGAGAGACTTGGAGTACCAGCTGGCCTGTACAGCTGGAAGGTTGGGCCTGGCTCAGCAGGGCAATTCCTCTTCTGGGAAGCTGGTGAGTGTACTTTCTGTGGTACCTAGACCCTTGAGTCCTTTTGGCAGGATTGCCCTTTGTGATGGTGTATGGTTTAAGGAGGGAGCTATGGGGCCACCTCGATGGGGTTAATTTTATGTGTCATCTTGACTAGATCCTAGAGAGCACATCCAGAGAGCAGGTTAAAATAGGTTGGGGGGTGTGTCTAAAACTCCCTCAGGTGCTCAGATAGAGTGTTTAACTGGTTCTCTGGGAATTCCTGTGTCCAGTCAATTTGTCACATCTCCAGAAGAGATTAGTCATTGAATTGGTGGACTGAGTAAAGCAGCCAACACTTTCAAAGTGGTGGATACCCCTGAGTCCTTCGAGGGCCAGAAGATGACAGTGAGTCAGAGGAAGTTGGTTTTTGGCTGACTGCTGGGCTGCCATGTTGACCTTCTCCTTCCTGGCTCCTGGATCTCAGGTCTTCAGAATTGGACCAGCTCCTGGTTCTCAGACCTTTGATGTATTACACCACTGCTTTCTTGGGACTCCAGCTTGTTGATGGCAGACTTCCCAGCCTCCATAATCATACACACTTATAATAAATCCCTGTTTAAACACAGATGCAGATGTTGATGTAGACAGGAGGTGTGTACAGAGCCATAAATATAAATGTAGACATGGACAGGGACATAGCTGTGGATGTAGCTGTAGAGACATATGGCAGAGGATGTAGACATGGGCATATAGATATAGACATAGATCTAGACAAAGATATGGATAGAAATGTATTTCTCCTATTAGTTCTATTTCTTTGGAGAACTTCCTCTGTCTTAGAAGAGTCTTCTCTGGCTGTTTTATCTAAAGTAGCTTCATTGCTCTATCACCACTGTCATACTATTTCCATAAACTCAGGCAAATTGCTAGCTTCCCTGTGTGTTGACTTTCTTGTATTTTAAATGGAAGTAGCTGTAATGCTTCCCTCAGAGGTTGTGGAGGGCAAATGTGTCCATATATGTTAAGCACTTGGGACATTTCCTGAGTCATATTAAGTTTTGCTGCTATTATTACCATAGTTATCGATGGTGTTATTATTATTGGAATACTCATAGAGCTTATCATTGCCTAAAAGTATTTTGTGTATTTATTTGTTTGATCTCCTCTACTGGAAAGCAAAGACCTGGAGTGACTTACATGTTGTTGCTGTGTTCCATATCTAGAAGAGTACTTGGCAAACACAAAGTACATTTTTTGGGTGGATGTGTGTATAAAATGAATAAACACAAGACCCAGTGGTGACACTATTCTGAGCCTGGATCTATTCTTAGGAAAAAAAACTATCAAAAAAGCTGGTAATTGGCATTGTCATAAGCCACAGTCTCTTGTATAGGTGGTCCTTGCCTCTTGCCATGTATCAGCAAGGCTTTGGTGAATCTGGGTGCTGAGTGCTATGTGTTCAAAGCCCCCGTGTTCTGAATTATCAGCAATCCTGTGACTAAACTTAACTTCAGAAAGTTGTGAGAACGGGTAACTTGTGCTGGTAGTAGTGAATGAGCCTATATACAGAAGTATGACTTGGGATTCCCAAAGTGGCCTGGTACTTGCAAGTCTAGAGCATCAGACCTTTGTGATCTTTAGTGAAGAGACATAGCAATGGGTCCTTTGGTGGAAGAACTTGAAGGAGTCTCAGGGAAGCTTCCACCCTTCCCTTCATTAGTGATTGTATGTATGTACAACAGATGCATTGTCTATGGCGAAAGCCTCATTTTGAGCTCACTTACCTTGAACCTGGGCAGTTGCTCAAGAAGGCTATTTAGAAAGATCTGTTTCCATGGTTTTTGATTTTGTCATTTAGATCCCTGATATGTCAAATAACATCAGGGTTTATGAAGATTTGCTAAAACTTAACTTGTGTTGATCTTGTAAACCCAGAATCTTCACTCTGTTGACAACATATCATTCTTGGCATTGGCTTGTGAGAATCTAGCATAGGACTGCACATGAACAATAACATCCAGAAGAAAGAAGGAAACACAGATTTCTCCTAATGGAAACAATATCAAATTAGAGCATGGCACCTGAAACCCTAGAAAGCAGAGTCTAGGAGAAGCTCTACAGAGTTCTGGGGTCATCCATTTTGAATAATCTCCCTCCTCTACTAGTTTCTCTTCAGGAAACTCTGCACCAACAGAGGGAATCAGACAAACCTAGTTTCATGTCCAGACATGAGGTAAATGACTACTTAAGTGACCTTAGGGAAGTTACTTTAACCTCTCTGAGTTTTCTGATCTTAAATATAGAAATAAAGATGATACTTATGAGGATTAACTAAGCTAGAGCATGTAAACATTTAGTCCAGAAATGATGCTTATAATGCATTCAGTTACTGAAAGATGTAGATTCAAATCTCATGGAGTGCTTTGTGTTTGCACAATATCATATGCAGACTAAGGGACAGGTGTCTTTTGTGAGCAGAATGGAATTGGATCCAATAATAGAGGGCCATGGTAGATCCTGAACCAGAATTTTGTTAGGAAGAAGAGGGTTTGGGGCCCAGAGCTTGGGATACTGTGATGAGAACTATTAGTGAAAAGTTGGATACAATAGTACAATAAAGGAGACAACAATCTATGGAACCCAGCAATAGACCCACTTTCACTTATGAGAAATGTTACTGGGAATGACATCTGGGTCTCTGTCAAACTACTGGAGAATCTTTATCCTGTACTGGGTATCTACTTTTTAGAAGAAAAAAACAAATCAATCTTACAGGGCCATGGAAGATTTGCCTGATTGAAAATCCTTGGCTGATTTTAAACTGATACCTGATATCTTCACCATCTAAAGCAAGTCATCAGGGAACATCTATTTCTTCTTATAACAAATTATAAGAAAAAATACTGTGTATATCAAATAATGGAGAATGAATCATGAGTTGAAGTTACTGGTCCAGACTGGACATGGTAAAGTTAATCAGTAGATAAAGGGATGGCAGGTAAAGAAGCAGAAATTTCCCCAATGAGAGGTAAACAAGTCTTCAATAATATAAAGTGATCCAGATTTAATCCTTAGATGCCTATGAATACAAATTTAAGACTTCAAAAGGAGTAAAAATCTTAACATTTAAGAAAGTGGCCTCTGGCACAGTCGTAGACTAATATCCTTTGAATGATTTTGTAATACATGTGTAGGCGAGAGTAATTTGGTGGAAAGGGGAAGAGTTAGTCTGAGAAAGGAAATTTGAGGTTAGAAGAACATGAAGGCAAATCATTCACAATGAATGTAGAGGAAAGGCCAAGATTTGATAGTGAACCACAAGAACAAAGAGTAGAATGAACACATAGGGACCCTGTGCTTACTTGAAGAATATAATGCCAGGTGTTTTACATCTCCCCATCACACTGTATGACCCATGAGATGAATCCTACAGCTGGCCGTATTTTAACAGGACAGAATGGTGATTTGTTTGTGGAGCTTGAGCTGAACGTTAGAGGACCCACACTTTGTATGTAACCTCTCTGATACAAAAGCCCAGGTGCTTAGACATTTGACTGAAGTGCTCAAAGAACTGAGAGAAGATGATAAAGACAGGAAGAGGATTGGCAAGGAAAGGGATAAAGAGCCTCAGTGTTAAAATCTTGGAAAGAAGGTAAGACTCAGCAAAGAATACAAAAAAGGGAACGTCTCACAGGGACTAGGGTAATTCCTATTTGTCAGTCACCTTGTAGAAGCAGGTGCACATACATAATCTCCCTGCCATACACAAGAACCCCTTGAAATAGACACTATTTCCGTTGACATGAATGAGAAAGAAGTGCAGAGAAGTCACCTTTTATGGCTTAGTTCGTAAATACCAGGGCCAGGATTAGAACCACTGCCTGCAGCATTAGAAAGCCCACACTATTTCCATTAGAACAGCTGCCTTGGGAAAGGAAGAGCTGAGATAGGGTGTGAGAGAGCAGAAATGGCATCTCCTTCGAATGGTGGGTGAGAAATGCAAATAAAACATGACTAGAAAGACAAAAAAAGGAAATGAGAAAGGGAGGACCATGGGGTGATAATTAGATTCACACCACCTGTTTTTCCTTTGACCAAGGAGGTCTCTCTTCAGACTCTGAGTGAAAAACAAAGTGATCTAGTGCCTCTGCAAGGCCATCAGAGGCCCTTCCAGTGGTCAGCATGACTGAATACCACTGGAGTATTCACACTCGAGCATGCTCCTTAGGAGAGGCCACCAATGTGAGCAGGAAGGGATTCCAGACAGGATATGCTGGTGATTGCAACCAATGCCAGGAAAAACAAGTTTGAGGAAGAAATAACTGCAAGAGGAGTTCAGTAAGACACCCTTTTCAGTAGTGACTGAGAGGAAGTATGGTTACTCTACAGGATAGAGAGAGACATGGCTGGGTATGAAAAACAGCCCCATGAGGCTGACAGGGTAGATTTTATTATCTCCACTTTGCATGGAAGGAAACTATGGCCCAAAGAGCTTGAGGACTTGCTGTCAGAATTATAGAATCTAGGTGCCTGACTCTGAGTTGACTTGCTAATAAAACTGCACCATTTTCCATCGACAGAAAGGCTACTGTCAGGGGGAAGGGGAGGAGTTTGAGTAGGGGTTTTAATTTGTGCTATACAGGTAGATTTAAATTTCTTTTAAACATTTTTAATAAAACAAGCCTCTTCTCCAGATGAAAATGATATCCAACTCAGTCTTATTGGTTGTTTTGGCAGAAGTGTTTTCCTGTAATGATTCTCATAGAATCTTCACCTGGTATGGGCTAATGATTAACTGAGGTTGCGGAGTTCATCAAGTCATTGGGGATTTTTGCTTGCAAGTCCTTTAATTCATAGCTCTCCAGAATCTGAGGAGCCTCTGGAAAGCAGTTCTTTCATGGCCAACTCAATAGCATTGTTAGAAATAAGTTGTCTACTGGGAAGGTCACACCATCCCCTCACTCTGGAGTTTTTGTATTGCAAAGAAGCATGCCTAAATAAAATGGAGATGAACTTTGACTCATTCCGAAGATTCAGTTCATACTGGCTCACAAAGTATTCGGGTTGGACAGACTCACACAGTTATCAATGCCCTGCTGATATTCTCAGAGATGACTAATTTTGCCTTCTTTCAGATAATCTGGGAGAATGCCCACACACTTTCCTAAATTTCTATATTAGGATGAGTGAAAGACACTAAAATTTTGATCAAAGTGACTTTGAGATTCACTGTTGAATGTCTCTAGACATTTTATGGCTGTACCCTACACCTTTGCTTCCTTCCGCTGGGGTACAATAAATATTCCCTAATTATTGATAACATTTGTTGACTCAGTAGCAGCATGGCACAAAAATCAATACACTAAGCACTGTCCAGACATTTCATGAAGATAGCAGCTACTTCCCAAGTCCAGATAGGTGATGTGCTTATTTCTCCTGTTAACACTTTTTTTTCAGGACTCAAAAGTATTTTTTATATGAAAAATCTCATGAATCTCATTATCTACTCTCTGACCTGGTAAAGTCATCTAAAGGGGCAGTTGTCTTATCTTTGTTCTTTGCTTAAAACCTCAGATCCAAGGCAACTAGAAATAAAAAATAGACTTTGTTTGAAAAGGTAGAAAGCATGTTTGATTTAGATGGCAGAGGACACTGTAGGATACTGATTAATTAGCTTGATGTGGGAGATCTCTAAACTCTTAAATGCTAATCCTATTCATCAGCCAGTTCTTCCCCACTATATTGGTCCTCCCTCTCCTTTTTTCCCACCTTCTCTTTTGAATTCTTCTGTGGTTGTACATCCTTACCTGTTTCTTGCTCTGGGCTTTCATCCCTAGGTCATAGTGATATAGGAGCCCACCCCACCCAGGTTCTGTAAACAGATATGTAACCTTCCTCATCATGTCTGACTCCCTCAGACAACAAGCTAGTCAGGATGGAGAAGGTTCAATTGGCTTAGTGATGGCACCTGTGGGTGCTGAGTGATAGGACCTTTTTACTACCTGCATTGTAGTATTTGCAGCAATACCTTCTGAGAATTCTTTTTAACTCTGAAAAGTCCCAGCAATTGACTTTTATAATTAGAAGAGGCAGAGATGGACCTGGCTGAGGGAGGCCGAACTGTTGTCATAAACAACTTGAGCGGAGCCCTTAGCAGGCCATGGTACTGGCTGAGTTGTGTTTTTGTTTTGTTTTTGTCTCGGACACTGAAATACCATTACCACAGAGTAGCCCTTTAGTGCCAGGTGTTTAAGTCCAGTTGAATGCTGTCAAAAGACTGGCTTCATACAGTAGACATAGCACTGACCACCCTTGGCTGCCAATGTAGCCCACATGAGTCAAGCTCAGATGCACAGAAGATAGCTGGGGTCAAGATATCTTCTGTTTCAAGGGACAGCACCAAGGATAGCCTGTCAAGAACCAGTTGAGTCACACTCTCCTTTGCTCTGTTGCCTTTAACTAAGATTCCTCTTGGGCACAAAAGTCATATGACCAACTGTAGGGTCAGGAAAGGTAATTCTGCCCATGACCACAGAGCTGGTTCTGTTGACCCGCCAGTCATACTGATTGGGAAAGGGAGGTGGAGCTTACAGGAGGGCAGAACCAGACCTTGGGGTGTAAACCAGTCATTAGGGGTGTGGCAGGTGACTTGACAGAGGACAATGGGATAGGACTGACCCTGCTGGGACATGCCCTGACTTGGGGGAGGGGTCTCACAGGGCAGCAGAGAGGCCCCAGGGCTGACTCTGTCCAAAGAATTGAGTCATTCAGGCAGGAGTTTTGCCAATACCCAAGAAACAATAGGTGGTAAAAATGAGGAAACTGGGATAGGCAGGGCTGAGGCTTGGCAACATGACCAGACTACAAAGGGGCCACTAATGGAACATGGGAGTTTGGAGGGGAACCATGTCATGGAGGTCAGGAAAGATGGGTGGTGTATAAAGATTGGGCAAATAGACTAGTGCAGGGAGCCAGGCCCAGCTCATTCACCTTTTTATCTGTCTGAGTGTTCAGAGGAGCTAGTCTAGGGTGGTAGATGTTAGGGTAGTAGCAGTTTCTAGAAGCAGGTTCATTCTTCATTCTACACTCATTTCTACAGCACAGAAAGAGTTAATGTATGTAGGAATGGATGCAATCTTTGAGTATACCTGTCTGGAGAACAGAATCCCAGGTGGAGGCAGAACTTATAGATAGATATTCATGGAAGAAAGAAAACCCATTTTCCAACCTCCTAGCAGAAACAAGCACCCACTAAGTGGTATTCTCATCACCCCAGTGCAATGCCTGACACACAACACTCCCTCAGTGAGTGTGAGGTCCTGGCTCAGGGTCCCTTTTAAGAGGGGGTCACTCAGTATGGACCTGACCATGACATTGCCCCCTGGGGGACATTTGTAGACAGTTCTGCAGAGAAGACCAAACCTGCAACTTTTACCCCTGCCTTCCAAATGGTCTTTTACTTTCTAAAGAGCTTATTTTTTAAATCAGTTGTTTGCAAGCTAGCATGGTAGTGCATGCCTGTAATTCCAGCTACTTGTGAGGCATAAGCTAGAAATCACTTGAGTCCATGGATTCGAGACTGCCCCAGGCAATATAGTGAGACCTAGTCTCTTGAAAAAAAAATCAATTGTTTGCAGACCCCAGTAGTTACTGCCGTCTAAACACACATGAAGTATCAGTGTGCTGGAGAAATCACTCTGCTACTCTGCACTGACCTCCAGCGCATAGCATATTCATCTCTTGGTCACATGCTGTTCATCACTTCAAGAGATTATACAGGCAGCAACACTCAATAGAAACAACCTAGGCTGGGCTTGGTGGCACATGCCTCTAAGTGGTAGCCTAGGAAGCTGTGGCTGGGGCCAGGGATCACAGTTCAAGTCCTGCTGGGGGTACATAGTAAGACCTAGTTCCAAAAAAAATAGCTGGGTGTGGTGGTGTGCACCTGTAATCCCAGCTACCTGGGAAGCTGAGACTGGGGATTGTTTGAGTCTGTGGTACCCCGGGCAACGTGAGCCTGTGATTCCACAGGCAAAAATAGTGAGACCTAGTCTCAGAAAGAAAGAAAGAAAAGAAAGAAAGGAAGGGAGGGAAGGAAGGAGG